>CAWZYM010000331.1:1402500-1440000 GCA_963966185.1 Rhabditoides inermis | reverse complement strand
AACTGAGTGGATATGGGTCAGTGATTGCGAATGCCAACTATTCGATATCGATCGGTTGACCTGGCGGCTGGTAGCGAGCAATCCGGTGGGCGCGACCCCAGCAAGTAACGCGCGCTCAGAAAATGTCTAATACTGTATGAAGACAAAGTCCGATCGATCTGAAACTTTGACAGAAAGGCTTTTTTGCCCATAAAAGCTTAAGTTTACAAATTGGACCCTCTATCTCGTCTGTACGAAAAGTCGATCATATTCGCCATATTTGGTGATTTTTCAAAAAAAGAAAACAGTTTCTATAATCAATTATACGTAATCTTTCTTCTGTTTAATTTTTAGAGAAATCTAAGATCATGAATTTTGGGTGCATTTTGGGTACATTCGCTTATTTGGGCATGAAGATGAGGTCACAGGCAGCTGGTATCGCGGCTATCGACTTTTTCTAGGTCGATTCACCTACTCTCCAAATTTGGTTCTAATTGAAGTATTTTGAAATTTTTCTCCATAGTTAAGAGATTAGGTGATAACTATGATTAGGAGATCGCTATTGACGAGATATTTGGAATTTTGCGTACTGGGGTTTTGAAAAAACTTTTTAGAAGAAGTGAAGTGATAATACTGGTTTTGAAGAAAGATAACCTTCCGGAAAGAAGGACAGACAGACACCATAGTAAATATTAGTATGCAAGGGGGACTAGCGCTCCGGCGCGCTGTCGCGCGCCTACGCACTAGGTATACGAAAAAGAAAATAGAAGAATAGTTCGTCTTGCATGTTTGATAGTTGATTGCTCTCCAATGACTCTTGCGAAGTAACATATACTCTGCGCCAGAGCGATAGTTTTCGATCTACCTCGCTTGCAGTTCGAAATACGGTGCCATAACCGTCTGTCTCTTTTGTTTTGCGCGCTATTGCCAAGAGCTGACTCTCCGTCTTCCTCTGATCTACCCCACCGCGCGCAACTTATTGCGAGCATAGAACTATACACGCAAGGGTTGTAGTTGAACTGTTCAAGTTCTTTGTATTTTGTATATGTAGCTTTTTTTGTCTTTTCTAACTATCTCTCCTACTTCTTTTTCACCTATTTTATGTTTCACAGATGTACACCGCCCCATCTCTTTCTCCTCTACACTGTTCTGTCTACTTTCCATCCTATCTCCCTCCTCCTCCCCCCCCCCGCCTATCTCTCTCTCTCTCTCTCTCTCTCTCTCTCTCTCTCTCTTTCTCTCTCTCTCTCTCTCCTCGACACAGTTCTACTTTCCCCTATCTCTCCTCTCTTTTTTCTCTTTCTCTCTCAGTATTATGTTCTCTAGAAACAGTATTATATTCTCTATTGTCTACTCTACTGTCAACTTTCTGGAGACAATACTAATACTACATATGCTCTTGTTTGTCTACTGCATCTTTTTCTTTCATTGTGACAAAAACTTTCTAAGTAGAGACATTACTATGTTTTCTTCTGTCTACTTCCACCTTTCGTCACCTCTTCCACTCTTACTTTCACATCTGCAGTAATCACTATCACTGCGACTTTCGAAAGACAGTTATGTCTACTCTCCCTTCTCTCTCCTCTTTTCTCTCTCCTACCTTCTCTCTCTTCCCATCTTTCTCTCTCTTGTCTATTCTCACGTCTCCGCATCGGTGACAACAATTTTCTAGAGACAGTACTATGGCACCTTCTGACTACTCTTCTACTCTCACGTCTACAGCAGTCACGGCGACTATGGAGAGACAGTTATGCCTACTCTCTCTCTTCCCTCCTTCTCCTCCCTCTCTCTCTCTCTCTCTCTCTCTCTCTCTCTCTCTCTCTGTCTTTCTTTTGTCTATTCTCACGTCTCTGCATCGGTGACAACAACTTTCTAGAGACAGTACTATGGCACCTTCTGTCTACTCTTCTATTCTCACATCTGCAGTAGTCACTGTGACTTTCGAGAGACAGTTATGTAAAAACTTCTCTAAACAGAAAGTACTATTCTCTTATCTACTGTCTTCTTTCTCTACTGTCTACTCTCTCACGTTCTGAAAATATAATTTGATCGCCTGTGCTTGCCAAATGACATGTAAGGTGAACTCGATTCTCACCTCACCTCACTTCCACTCGTCGAAAAGCGGAATTTCAGGTTGAATATGTACAAGAGTACAAGTAATAAACTCAAAACTTAGTTTCAACTGAAAAAAGCAGTACATAGTTCTATATTACGTCTACAATGACTTTGAGAAAAGAAGCCGACTGGCGCGCCCTAACACGTTGTGCGCACGTGTGAAGGAATTTGAAACAGTTTGAGGTTGTTTTGATCGTTAGAAAGCACTATCTAATGACGTCTCGAAACATTTTACTTAACTTTCAACCTTCAACTTTTTCGTTTTGTCAAAGTTATTCGTTGAAGTCAGAAATTGTTTCTTTTTCAACTGACTCAATGCATTATTGTTATATTCAGACATATTCCTATCAAAAAAGACACAACTGAGTGGATATGGGTCAGTGATTGCGAATGCCAACTATTCGATATCGATCGGTTGACCTGGCGGCTAGTAGCGAGCAATTCGGTGGGCGCGACCCCAGCAAGTAACGCGCGCTCAGAAAATGTCTAATACTGTATGAAGACAAAGTCCGATCGATCTGAAACTTTGACAGAAGGGCTTTTTTGCCCATAAAAGCTTAAGTTTACAAATTGGACCCTCTATCTCGTCTGTACGAAAAGTCGATCATATTCGCCATATTTGGTGACTTGTCAAAAAAGGAAACCAGTTTCTATGATCTATCATACGTAATCTATCTTCTGTTCAATTTTTAGAGAAATCTAAGATCATGAATTTTGGGTGCATTTTGGGTACATTCGCTTATTTGGGCATGAAGATGAGGTCACGGGCAGCTGGTATCGCGGCTATCGACTTTTTCTGGGTCGATTCACCTACTCTCCAAACTTGGTTCTAATTGAAGTGTTTTGAAATTTTTCTCCATAGTTAAGAGATTAGGTGATAACTATGATTAGGAGATCGCTATTGACGAGATATTTGGAATTTTGCGTACTGGGGTTTTGAAGAAACTTTTTAGAAGAAGTGAAGTGATAATACTGATTTTGAAGAAAGATAACCTTCCGGAAAGAAGGACAGACAGACACCATAGTAAATATTAGTATGCAAGGGGGAAGGCCGCCTTCGGCGGCCTCAACATTCAAACATCAAAACTGAAATCATAAATAAAATCTACTTTCAGAACTAAAATATGTCCACAAACCTCTAATCTAACTAAGATGTACATTACAAGACAGAATACCAAAAATGAAGACAATTGAACGTTGTTTACAAATTTGTTTACTTGTTTACACATTCTGTAAACAGCATTTTTTAACTCGCCTTTAAGTCTACTACACGATACACATCTTAAAAACACGTTTTTAGGTTGTTTACACATTTGTTTACTTGTTTACAACATCTGTAAACAACATTTTTGAACTCATTAATAATGTTACTAAACATTTGACATTTTCAAAACATATTTTCAGGTTGTTTACAAAGTTTTTTACTTGTTTACATCATCTGTAAACAACGTTTTTGAACTCGCCTCCAAGTCTACATCATCTTAGATACCTTCAGAACAAACTTTTAATTTGTTTACAAAGTTGTTTACTTGTTGACAAACATGTAAACAACAACATCGCTGACTTGCCTCCAGGTCACATACCAAGTTTGGACTCTTTGGCATCAAAACTGACCGAGATACAACATTACCATATTTGGAAATATGCAAATGAGGTCAATAATCAAAATTCAAATCACCGACCCTACAGTACCTTAACCCTAAAAGGGCATCTCAATAGCTCGAATACGAACCATAGTTTACATAGAATTGGCTATCTCTCAATTTCTATGTTTCCAGATATGCAAATTTTCCAGGGAGAACCCATATAAGGAATGTTCAGATCAGGACCCCAGGTAAACGATTGCATACCAGGACCACTTAGGATCTAATTTCCATACCTCAACCCCCAACGATAACTACAACATGAGATACAACTGCGGACAGACAAACAAACACCATAGCATAATTTATAGGGGGTGGGCGGGTGAATATGGGGTGGCTAGCGCAGTGGATGTGCGCGCATCATGCTGAAGGTCTCGAGTTCAATTCTCTCGGCAACCAATGATGTACCGCTAGTCACGGTGGAGTGACGACTAACTTCACAACTTTTGTGAGCCTCTAGTCAGAAGTCTGTGACGTCATCTGATCCAAATTCATTGCATCAATCGATGGACCCCATGTAAGCAGCTAGCGATTTGTACTCGAGACCGATATGACATGATAACTGGTGAAGAATAGCTAGTTTACTCGTAGTAGAATTTCATTTCGACTAGCTAGTAGTAACTTGCTAGGTAATGGAACTGCTTAGGAGATGAAGGGAAGCAGAGAGAAATTTGTAACGTGTGTAGCGCGCGTCAATGATCGACCGGCAGGCGCGTGAGCGATTCGACCAAGCTGTTTCGAAGATTTCTAATTTGCATACATTCGTTATATAACACAACATTGTTCGGCAACACATTATCTATCAGTATCAGTTTCAAAAAAGCGGGAATGACAGAAACTATTTCATAATTTCAAACCAGTGAATATTAGTAATATATTATATTACTATGTAGTATTGTTGTATAGGTTATTTGTATTTTCAATCATGAGATTCTGACTAGTGAGTTTGTAATATGTATATTTTCTTTTCGTAATTCACCAATGGGAAAAAATTTCTTCGAAATTTGAGAAAAGGACATCCATTCTCTTTCGAAAAGTACGTAAGTAAAAAGAAAAGGTTTGTCTGGATCTGATTCAACAAAAGCACATGCATAAAATCTCTTTGCAGCTGACTAAAATATCAAAACAAACCTGCTCTTTCGAATTTATGAAATTAGAACATAAATATTATGCATTATAATAATTTATTTATAGTGAATTATAATGAAAATTTGGCCTATTTCACAGTCACCTTACATTATATATATATATGTTAAATGTTTAAAAACACATTTTAGAGTGATTCGAAAGAGCAGGTTTGTTTTGATACTTTAGTCAGCTGCAAAGAGATTTTATGCATGTGCTTTTGTTGAATCAGATCCAGACAAACCTTTTCTTTTTACTTACGTTTGTTCGAAAGAGAATTGCAAATTGCAAAATAGTTCGCGCAGCCAGTTTTGCAAAATCAGCAGTTCCGTTTCAATTTGTTTGATTCACTATTACCAATTTGTATTGTTTTTGATATTGTTTGTATTTCAGTCAATCAATCAATCAATCATTTATCCAGAATCGCTATATCCTGACTATACAACAAGTGCATACGGCACACCACAAGGGCTAAACGCTGGAAGAAACACAGTTAAGCAACGGGGATGGTAGGGTCGAAGGTCGATATTTGATCGATAATCAGTCGATAATCATTCGATTTCCTTTCCATAATCCATTAGAATTAGATAACAACTATAAACGACAGTGAAACTCCGGGTGTTCCTTTCTTTCCATTATAATCCACGAATAGTAACTCCACAGGCTGGGTTGACTGCGTTTTCAATGAGCTTTTCCCCGCCTTGCTCAAGGGTACTGGGGGAATTTCATTTCGACCCGACCGTGCGATGCGAGAGAGGAAGAAATAAAAAAAATTGTATTTCATATGTTTTATATCGTTATAGTCGTATGTATCTCCTAATGAAACGCTAGTGATCAAGAATCACGGCAATTCACAACTGACATCTCGCGTTTTATTGTTTTACTTTCTTAATTGATGACACGTTTTAAATTTGTTGTTGTCATAGAATTGTTGTTTCTTTCTACATCATGTGAGCACACAATGTGACCTTGCTGGTGTTGGCGGTCGCTGCGCAGTGTCAGGTTGGGCAGACGACGGCGGCACAGTGTGGTGTTTAACCAGGTACACTATTCATAAATGATAGTGTCCGATAATTGTCATATGTAATATGTGTCTTTTACATGTTATTATTGATGCATGATTGCAGGAAGTTTCGTACACGCCGCACTCGTCGGCCGTCCCAAGAAGCAACACCAGCTCTTCGTCAAGCGCGTCTCTTACTTCCTCAAGGTAAGCATTATGTTTTTGTTTTATTTCCACAAGCGATTGCACCTCATGAGTTTCATTTCAATTGTGAAATTCTCGATCTTATGTCGGAGTTTGTGTGAAACGTACATATTGCAGGTTGTGTCTTCAACCCCCCTTTCCCGACACTCGCACGCCAACAACATCTCCATGTCCTTCGTTCGTTTGACTGCTCACATGTTTTTTTGTTCGTTTTGTGAATAAACTTGTAAAATCGATGTTGCGCACGATTTTGATCGATGTTGCGCACGATTTCGTGAATGTGATATCGATGAATTGATAATTGTCCGAGAATGAAAAGTAGATGTGGCTTGTGAGACATGACGTGGTTTCGATGTTCAGTTCTGTTTCTTTCAATGTGAAATACGATTCAACGCGCGCTCCATTTCTTCGCATCACGCAGCATTGAAATCAGCCCACTGTTGCGCGTGTCAGCAACCTGTCTCTACGGCGCAGCTGGCTAGACAAGCGCCTCTCACGCTGAGGGTCGCTGGATCAATCCTTAGCGCTCCATTTTTTTTTTGTATTCATCGATCAGTCGATATGTTCGATGTCATGTGCGCACTCTCATTCAATGCAGTCAGTGCCCGCGTGGCGCAGGCGGTAAAGCGCGTGCCTGCCTCGCAATCAAGAGATTAAGGGTTCGGTTCCCTCTACCTCGTTTTTCGTGGATAGGTACGCTGGCTTGGCGCACTGCCAATTGTCGGGTCCAGCGTACCGTAACCCTTTGTCACCACTCATTCCTGGCCGATTGGAGACGACTTTACTGTATGTACAACTATCCTGAGCGAACGAAATAAACCGAAACAATGATGAAACGCAAAACCCACATCACATGCCGTGGAAGCCGAGCACTTTCGACAGCATCCACTTGTTGCAGAATGGTTCCTACAGGAGCCATTTGCACTGAAATCAATAAAACATATAAAAGAAACCAGCACATCGAACATAACAACACCACAACGAAAACCAGAACATGATTGGCAAATACACGTCAAACATAACTGCGCGGTTGTTTTTCAGTTGCCTGAATAATACATGAACTATAAATTCATTCAAAATATATAAAAGGAAATACTACATAAAAAACAGAAAAAAATAAACAACAACATAATCAACAAAACCGAAATGAAAAGAATTCTCACTCTCTCCTCGCATACTGCGAGGCAACCGATCGCGCCTACTGCGAAGCAACCCGCACACCACGTGGCGCGACGCAGCGCGTGCGCTCGGACCCGCTCGAATGAGTGAAAGCGCGCCGGGCCGTGAAATTCGAGTGGCAGTAGTGCGCGTGTCACCAAAGAGCCCGGCAACCGTTCGCAACCACTAGTGCACTCCTTCCACAATCGATAAGATGCATCTGATGCAACTCGCCTGCTACACCACCAACATCCTCGCCAATCTCACAGAGCCACTCACTCAGCTCAACTACACCGACAGTCAGGAGCTGTGCATGCAGTCGACCAACGAGACGCGCTACTCGGCACAGCTCTTCCATCACAACGCCACACTTGCCGCGGTGACACATTTTTATGATAATAGCATATTCATCAGTTGCATACACACAAATCGAACTTGCGAGATGCGAGACACAATGCGAGACGAGACATGATGACACTGGGTTTCAGTGCTTCAACGGACCGACGTTCGACCACGCGGAGATGGAGGCACTTTGTCAATTCAGAAAATTTGAAAGAGAGCTATTGGGATTCATGCAGGTAGTATATATTGGGATTCATGCATTTGTGACAGAGCAATTCACAAGTCGCAGGTGTTCTCCAACCTCGACCTCCCTGTGTGCGTGAAATCCGGACCGCGCGTCTTTCCACCGTATCGATTTCAGGTAAGAATTGGCGCATGCCGTGAGTGTTGATAGTTCGTGTTACATTATTGATGACAACATATACACATCTCCTGCACAAATGCAACTAGACGATTGTAGCAAACGATCCCGCTCATCGCTCTATACTAGGGCTCGAAATATTTTCAAAAAGCGGTATCCAAAGGTCATGTTAACAGCAATGGGGACTCATCGTGTCCGGTAACTCTGACTCTCTGCCGAAAGCGTTTTCTGCGCGTGTTCTCCAACAAGCACTTTGAGTGTAGTTCGCCCCGCCGCCGCCAGCGTCTAATTCGCGCCGGGTTTGCGTTGTTTTGAGTCCGCTAACTATAACCAGGAGAAAGAGCGCAGTCACGGCAATTCACGATCAATTAAAAACGAAAACTGTTTTTTCCCTGCAAGAGTTGCTACAGAATCCGTCAGGCTCCCGGCACGAAAGAAAAATAAATAAATTTTCGTCCAGAACTGCATAAACTTTCGCGCTCCAATTGAAATTATCCTTTTGTAACCGCGACGCGTCTTGATTTCTTTTTCACCAACGTGAATCGCCGTGGCAGTAGGCGCGACTCCGAACGGTAGTGAGAAAATATGTGGGGAAAAACGTTTTGTGAAACGTAACGGCGATCCGAAACGTAACGTGTGATCTGTGGTACATGAGAGTAAGAAGAGCGAGAACGGCCGAGAGTTTGTGTTAGTATTTGTAAACGTTGATAGAAGAGCATAAAGATATAAAGAGACAGGGAGAGAAGGGCAGAAAGTGAGAGTGAGAGAGAGAACAGTAAAAGAGAGAGAAGGGACGAAGAGAAGGAGAGAACAGAGGGAGTGAGAGATAGTAGTTTTTGATATACTTAATCCAGATGAATAGTCATAATTCAGCACATATTCAAAATTTCTATGAAATTTAACAAAAGGACATATTTTCTTTGAAAAGTACTTGCGTAAACAGATGAACTTTGTCTTATCCTAATGCAGCAAAAGCACATGCTTAAAGCGTTTACAAATACTAACACAAACCTGCGCATTCGGGAAAGTTCTGTTGATACTAACCAGTGAACACAAATAAAAGAGAGAAGAGAGAGGTGCAGGTTTGAGTTAGTATTCGTAAACGCTTTATGCATGTGCTTTTGCTGCATTTTGATAAGACAAAATTCATCTGTTTACGCAAGTACTTTTCAAAGAAAATAACATCTACGTTAAAAACATATCGTATTCAGGTTATGACAGACTCATCACTTCCGGGCTAGATGAAGTAGAGAAAATGAAAAGCTCTGCCGGGTGGAATGGCACACTGGACACACTCTGCTACGTTTGGCCATAATGGAAGCACAACGATGCAGGCGACTGAGTATGAGACTATTCGAATTGCAAATATCATGATATGTGTTTTTTCATGTCTATATTTTTTTTGCTCGAGGAGTTACCATTTGTGGATATATTAGGAGAAAAGGAACATCTGGAGTTATAACACACCGTCTCTGTAAGAATCGGACACTTTTTGGGCATGTGGTTACTAGGAGCTACGCCGGCGCATACAAGGATTATCGAAGATGTATAGGGTCGTTTTTGTCAAATATGCAAATTTGGCCCATTAAGAGACCTCAAATCGGTCAATTTTTGCCCAAACACTTAAAAAAAGAGCTCGTTCGATTCCTTATCAGATTCTAAGAACTTTTTTATTGAAAATGTTTTATCGAAAAAAATAAGTTGAAAAATGAAAAATTTGCATATTTTCGATTTGTTTGAAAATTTGCATTTTTTCGATTTGTTTTTCATCCGTGGTCCGGAAAGCGATTATTCGGCAATTTTCGATTTTTTGCCCTGTGATGACGTCATGATAGATTTTCATGAAAACACGTCCATATACTAAACAAAGTGCGTAGATTATCATGGTGTATTTGCTTTTTGCTACTTCGCAGTGACACAGGGCGAAAAATCGAAAAAAGCCAAATAATCGCTTTCCGGACCACTTTCAACCGTCTGGATGCATGGCAGATGATGTCAGGATTGATTTTCTTCATAAAAATCATGTAGACCAAACAAAACACGCTTTTTCAAATGATGGTCTTTTTTCGTGTAATATTCGTTCTATTCGTAAAAATATAAGTTTATTAACTCATCGTTTGTCTAACTTTCCCATATCAATCAATGTTATCTGTGAAACTTGGCTTAGTCCCTCTGACCAGGTCCCAATCTTTCCATCATATACGTGCCACTCCGTGGCAAGAACCCATAAGGGTGGTGGAGGAGTACTCGTTTGCATTTCTGCGCGCGTTCAAAACACACTGCTTGCAGTCCACAGCTGTTGCTCTTTTGATTGTGTCGCTGTCCGGATTTCATGTGGTGTATCTGAGTTTGTTCTGATTGGGTTATATAGACCTCCAGGATCGGATCCGCAATTTACTCCGCTCTTCTCACAGTTTGTGAAGGATCTAAACGTTGATTGCACGCTTCTTATCGTTGGTGATTTGAATTCCCTGGTATACGGTGGCATTCTCAAAGCGCAAGTACTGCATCCTCACAAGATTTTCTCTCGTATTGTAACTCCCTAGGTCTCTATCAACTAGTGACAGAACCAACTCGTGGCATGAACATACTCGATTTAATTTTAATTCTCTCCACTGATCGAACCTTGATCAATAATGTGCGAGTGGGGATCGCGTATTCTGATCATTGTTGTGTGGAAAGAGAAATGACGTTGATGTGCAAAAGAGCGCGTGATACTGCCCACGCTGCTTATGACTATCGTAACGGTGACTACAATGCTATTATCCAAGATCTCTCTTTGGTGAATTGGTCAGCTGAGTTGTCAGACTCTGATATAAATTTCCGTTATTCCCGATTCTGTGACATTATAAAAGACGCAATACGCTACCGTATACCTCAAGTACAAGTCAACCGTGATCACTCTCCAAAATTCCCAAAATGGCTAGAAAAACTTCAAAATAGAGTAAGACGGTTGCACCATCGGCAGAAAACTTCCAGTAGCATACAGGATCGAGAGCGTTATAAGTGCTTACTGAAAGAGTATCGTCGAAGTATCAAACAATGCATACAAGAACGAGAAGCACACATCCTGAACAGTTCCTCTCCTGCGCGCCACTGGCAATATGTAAAATCGAGGTTAGCACCGGTTGACCCCATTCCGGATCTAACTGATAGTAGTGGTAGAGTAGTCTCAGACGATCAAGAAAGAGCCACTCTATTCAATGAGTTCTTTGGCTCGGTCTTCTCGAGAGATAATAACGAGCCATTCCATTTACAAGACCATCCTGGTGCCCACTCGATAGCAGACGTAGATTTCAGTCCCCATTGTGTTTACGAATACCTGAAAAGAACTAAAAGAAAAATATCCTGTGGACCAGATGAGATTCCCTCTATTATTTTACAAGCTCTCGCTGTTGTCATCGCAGAACCTCTATCGATAATTTTCTCACAGTGTTTTCATGAGGGTGTTATTCCATCAATATGGCGTAAGGGTATAGTTGTCCCGGTCGTCAAAAGTGGTGATAAAACACAATGTACTAACTATCGACCTATTACGTTGACCTGTTGCGCAAGCCGGGTGTTTGAGAGAATGCTATGCTATAACATTCGATGTCATTTGTGGAAATACAACATAATAAATCCACAGCAGCATGGTTTTCTCGATGGTAGAGGCACAACAAGTCAAATGGTTGAATATGTAGGATATTTAGTTAAACATTTGGATAAAAAAAATACCGGTAGACACGATTTATCTAGATATTAAAAAGGCGTTTGATTCAGTTGTTCATAGAAGATCGAATGAGGTATGCAGGTCATACAAGATTGATGGAAAAACTCTCCGGTGGTTAAATCTGTTTCTATCTGACCGTACTCAGTCGGTAAGGGTGGGCACAGGACTATCAGATTGGATTCCAGTTCTTAGTGGTGTACCACAAGGTAGTGTTGTTGGACCTCTACTTTTCTTGATCTATGTAAATGGAATCGGCTCCGTTATTAAACATAGCAAATACTTCTTGTACGCGGATGACATGAAACTGTCAATTCCACAGAACATTCCCAATTTCAAAGTATTACTCGAAACTGACTTGGTAAATGTACATCAATGGCTTGGTGAGCGCCAACTCTTACTATCGGCTGCTAAATCCAGAGTTATTCATTTTGGAAAACGTGCCATCAAGTCTGTATATACGTGTGATGGCTCCGTAACAGCCTGCACTGACTCAATCAAAGATCTTGGTATTTATCTCACATCCGATCTCACTCCAAGCGAGCATATCAGAAAAATCATTCAGAAAACATCTTCACGAGTCGGTGTATTACGAATGGCCTTCCAACGGAATGAGTCGTTGTTTTTAAACTTCTATAAATTAGCTCTCGTTTGTACTGGATGTCCCCGCGCGCTAGAATGCTCAAAAACGACTTTTCCCGGATGAAGCACTTTTCCTCATTTTGAAGTGATTTCCACTGTTACATTGCATTCACATCTCTATTCGATAGGGTTATAGAAAGTTGTATTGAGTTTGATTGAATTTGAAGCGAGATACGGAGAGTCCGCATTCGAGTGCGGATTGAGATTGGTGTCGGTCGCTCGGGCGGGCGGGCGTCGGACAATCGCTTTCGCCCCGCCCCCTCTGTGTGTGAGTGAGAGAGAGAGAGATAGGCGAATAGCGGGTGCGCGTCGGTATCCTCGCAGCGAATCGCGAACGTGTATGAAAATGTAATTTTGTGAAACAAAACTTAAGAAAAGGACAGATATTATCTTTCAAAAGTACTTCCAAGTAAAAGTAGTTGGTTTGTACCGTTGTCTCAGTTGAGCAAAAGGACTGACATGTTTTCAATGGAGACATGTGCAAACAGGCTCTCAGCATTATTCGACGTGTTATGTTACAACAGAAGTTGTGCTTTTAGATAATAACTGCATAACTTCGTAAACGCGTTCATTATAATATGGCCGCTTTGCACTGGTATGAGAGAGAGAGCCTGTTGGCACATGTCATTGAAAACATGTCAGTCCTTTTGCTCAACTGAGACAACGGTACAAACCAACTACTTTTACTTGGAAGTACTTTTGAAAGATAATATAAAATACGATCAGTTCTCGAGTACGGTAGTGAGGTGCTCCTTGCACTTAACGTAACTCAAACTAACGAATTAGAAGCTGTGCAAAGATCCTTCACTAGAATGCTTGCCCCGAAACTGTCATATCAATGTCGACTGAAACAATTGGAGCTTGACACACTGTAGACTCGCAGAACTTTGTCAGATTTGCGCCTTGTTCATAGCTATCTGTATGGTTTCGTAAACGCTCCCAATCCCTTCATGCTTGCAAATTCAAGATCATTAGAGAGGGCGCGCAGCGCCCTCTCTTTTGGCTTAAGATAGGGTTCGCGCCAGAATTTTCAAGAAGCGATATCCAAAAATCATGTTAGCAGGAATGCGAACTCATCCAATTTATGTTAGTTAGATTCGCACGGTTCCGTAGGCCATGTCGTGTCCGGTAACGCTGACTCTCTGCCGAAAGCGTACTCTCTCGGCGTTTTCTGCGCGTGTTCCTCAACTAGCACTTTGAGTGTAGTTCGCCTCGCCGCCGCCAGCGTCTAATTCGCGCCGGGTTTGCGTTGTTTTGGGCTTCCGTCATTCTGGCTAGCTCTCTCCCGGCAGGCGGGCAGGGCGCGCAGAGAAATTAACGACAGAGCTTGGGAATCAGAAACAGAAGAAATTTCTATGAAATTCAACAAAAGCACATATATTATCTGTTAAAAAGTACTTGCGTAAAGATATTAAGTTTGTCTTGACCCAGTTCAACAAAAGCGCATGCATAAAACGTTTACAAATACTAACACAAACCTGCGCATAACGGACAGTGGACACTAACAGATGAAATATAACAATACAAATGAATAACGTCATACGTCCATATTAGAGAGAGAGAGAGAGAGAGAGAGAGAGAGAGGAGAGAGAGGGGGGGGGAGAGAGGCGCAGGTTTGTGTTAGTATTTGTAAACGTTTTATGCATGCGCTTTTGTTGAATTGGGTCAAGACAAACTTAATATCTTTACGCAAGTACTTTTTAACAGATAATCATCATTGCGTTCGAATGGCTTGAAATTACAGAGTATCTCCAAGACCACCCTTAGCCAGAGTTTTATCACACATCGAGTAGTGAAATACTGGAATCTCTTAGATTCAAATACAGTATGCCAATTTAAAAAGACGGACTTCAGAGTACGACTAATGTCTTTTTTCACAAATAACTTCTCTCGTTTTACTGTAGATGACCCCACCCGTATATAAATTGATTGCTCTCAGGCGACTAGGTAGCCCGAGTTTGATTCCTTTCTGTTCTGGACGGTTGAAGTAGTTTCTGTGTCTGTGTTTGAGATGACAACCCATTCTATGCGCTCGTATGGGTGCCAATGGGCTCTGTCACAGTCTTCACTTTGTCCCTACTCACGGGTCTGACCGTTAGTTTGTTGGATGCTGTGTGTTGTGATTTTGTGATTTCTGATTATGAATAAATAAATACATTATTATTATTAACATTTTATAGGAAATTTTTTTAGAATCTGATAAGGAATCGAACGAGCTCTTATTTAAATGGTTTTGGCGAAAATTGACCGATTTGAGGTAGTGGTCCCTTAATAGAACAGAGGCGTATATCAGAACGGTGTGGTAATAAAATTTTCAAACCCGCACGAAATCACAACGCACCGAGGTGCATGTATGTTTCAGGCAAAGTTGCAAACAGGAATCGAACCCGTGGCTGCGAGAGTGATAGCCCACAGTCTTTTCCACTGCGCCACGCAGCACATTGGGTTATCACGCGCAAAGACCGCTGCCGTTCCCGAGAACTGACTTCTTTGCGAAAGCGATCACAATATCGATCGGCCCCGAGACAATTGGGCTTCCCGCCAAAACACATATTTGAACGCCTATTTTCGTGTGGTAACGGGACGGTCTGTGGTAATTGGTGTGGTAACGCGCTAACAGCTTTGAAGCGTTATTTTTTCGTTTGTTTTGCATTCCAATGGGTCAAGTTATGAGTGAAAGTCGAAAAGAATGCGCCACTGTTCCTTTAATGAGCCAAATGTGCATATTTGACGACCCTATACATCTTGTAGAGGACCTTCGATAATCCTTGTATGCGCCGGCATAGCTCCTATTAACCACCTCGTCCGATTCTTACAGAGACAGTGTGATAAAACTATCTAATTATAATTCTAATGGATTATGGTACATCATTAAAATGATTACCGATCTCACAACGACTTTCGAACTCCCCCCTTGCTTAGTCCTTGTGACTTGTGACGTACCGTATGCTCTTGTTTATAGTCAGATTATAGAGATTCTGGATAAATGATTGATTGATTATGGACAATCTCGATGTAATTTGACACTATTTGACAGTAGAGAGAGAGGAAGAGAGAAACTGTGGCGAACAATCGATCTCAAACCAGATCCAGGCACGCACGATTTTGATCAAGACCAAAAGTTCATGTAACATTACTGTTATTTGAGTTTTTTTCCTGTTTGTACTTAAACTTACTGAAAAGAAGTTTAGTCCGTCGATGTTTTGAAAAAAATGGGGCACTTCTGATCATCATACATCATTCCAAAAACGCAAATATTCATTCATTCATTGAACTCGTTTACTCGTTTTACGCAACCACCAATACAACACTCATCAGAGACCATCAAAATCACCAAAAAAATCAACAAAATGGGATAGAACAAAGAGTAACCATACAGAGGTGGTCAGTCAAGCGGCCCTTTTCGGCCGATTTGGCGCAAATCGGCTAAAACGGCTGCAAAGCTCCTTTCTCGGGTCTCCGTTGAGCTACAGAGCTCTAGTTTAGCGGAATCGAACGCTCTACTAACGATCTATCCAACTGCACAGTTGGTTCCAATTGAAAAATCAGATGGCCTGCTTTCACACCCTTGATTTTGACCCCTTGAGCGGTCGCGTGGATATGCAAATGAGAGTCTCGCCGCTTGACTGACCACCTCTGTACATAATACGTGGAGGAGCACTGCTCTTTCTCCTTCTCCTTCTCCTCCTACTCCTCTCCCCTCCTCCTCTTGTTCATCTTGTTCCTCGGATCGTTGATATCGTACCAGTCCTCCGAAATCTCACTGAAAACAGAAAACACATGTTTCTTCTATTAAAACTAGTATACTTTTTACAAGATATACATAGTCCCACGTTGTTCACCCAACTCAATACGGTCAGGAGTCAGGACGAAATAGGTCAAAAATAATAATAATACAATATTCAAATGACCGACCGCATGTTGGCGTCCTTTGCCCTGGTGATGTTCGGATCGGGAGCAGGGGCGACGAACCTCGTCTTCATCCTGTGAGCAACACCATCTCTCTCCTCTCTCTCTTTTTCTCTCTCTCACTTTCTCTTTCTCCTCTCTCTACCCCCTCCCTCTTCCCTCTCTCGCTCCTCTCTCTCTCCCTCCCCCCCCCCCTAGCTCTTTCCACTCACCAGTCGGTTCCCTCAATGTCCTCTGCATCGAAATTCATTCCCTCCTCCTCCTCTCCATCTCCCTCCTCCTTCTCATCTTCCTTCTTCTTTTTCTCCTCCTCCTCCTCCTTCAATTCGATCTTCTTATCGAAAAGAATCGCCTGCTGGTCCGAGGCTCCCAGACGACGCTGGAATCGCTCCAACAACGACATCGTCTAAAACGAATACACAATTAATCACTTGTCACTTATCGGCTTATCACTTTTTGCCTTTTTCGAGAATGGATACATAACCTTTCATACATCCTCTCAAACGCAAATGTGACATCTATTAATCCTTTGGTCAGAGGAAGATATTGTGATAGAATTCTGGTATCCCGAGATGAAGCAATTGTACAACGTACACCATCAAATATTCATTATAAGCACACACATCCTCCCTTTCCTATTCTTCTCACCCTCTCTCCCTCCCTCTCCCACTCTCTCTCTCTCTCTCTCTCTCTCTCTCTCTCTCTCTCTCTCTCTCTCTCTCTGTCTCTCTCCCTCCCACTCTCCCTGTCTCCCACTCTGTCTCTCTCTCTCTCTCTCTCTCTCTCTCTCTCTCTCTCTCTTTCCCCCTCCCCTCACCTGCTCCTCCCTCTTGGGATCTCTCTGCTTGACGATACTCTTGGCCTTTCCCTTGAACTTCATTTTCATGCCAGTGTACAGAGCCATCGCCTCCGTCTCGGGAAGAGCTGGAAAATATAAAAGGATATACTGAAGTTCACATATATGTTTCACATCTTCATAGAACCAAAACAGTCTATCAGTATTTTCAATAGATCCATCAAAAGCCATAGTTCAAGCACTGCTCCTATTCTCTGTCTGAAACAATCCTTCCTGTTGCTCCTCCATCTCCACTCACCCTCCTCCTCCACCTCCTCCTTCTCCTTCGGACGACGGAGCGCCTTCTTGTACTGCTTCTGCATCGCCTTCAGCTCAGACTGCAGCTCCGCCCTACAATCAATCGAATGATATTCAATCGATACCAATCGATACTCACACTTCCTTCTTCTTCTTCTCGTCCCTCGCGCGCACTATCATCTCATCCAGATCCTCCTCTTTCTCGTCGTTCTGCAAAAAAATCTTTTAAAAAAAAACCATCACATTTATGCTGCACCATTTCAGTAAAGGCAAACTGTGGCATGGTCATTAATATGTGTCATATTTGAAAGGAGAACACAGGAAATTTAAAAAAAAACCCATGGCGAAAAAAAGTGTATCATAGAAACTCCAAACAATACGCTTCGCGGCCACGCTACAACATAAGCCGCATTCAAATCCACTAAAGAGTTTGTACCACTTTTGCTTAACATCGACGTCGTCTCTTGCTTCCCTCCCAATCTCAGCATACCTCCCAAAGCCATAATGCACAATGTGTCTTCTACCAGACTCCCAACACTGATCTCCTCCTCCTCCTCCTCCCTCCCTCCCCACCTCGCCCACTCTCCTCCCATCCCCTCATACCTTCTCCTCCTCGGCCGCCCGTCTCTTCTTGGCAAACTTGGCGCGGATGCGGTCGGCCGCGCCAGAGTCGTCTTCACGCTCCTCCTCCTGAATCCATTTCATTCCACTCCCCCTCTCTCCTCCCTCACTCCTTCCCTCACTCCTTCCCTCACTACTTCTCTCTCTCTCTCTCTCTCCCTCCTCTCTCCCTTCTCTCTATTCCTTCCTCCCTCCCACTCTCCCCCCCCACCGCATTGTAGTCCCCCATCTCGTCCCTGGTGACTGCCACCTGCTTGCTCAGCCTCTCGTCATCCAGCACATCGTGCGCCGACTTGCCCTTCCCGGACAGCGACTGCAAACATGTATGTATGCCCCCTCTTCCTTCCTCCCACCCCTTCCACCTTGCATTGACAGACAAAATATTTTGATACACTTACCAACACATGAACATTCCCCTTTCCTTTCAAGCAACTCCAAGTGGAATGATTGTGCAACAAGCTCACAATCAGAGCGACTCACGAGCCCGTCATCTGACTCCCCCTCTCCCCCCCCCCTCTCTCCTACCTTGCTGACAGCCGTCAGCTCCTCCTCGTCCTCCTCCGCCTCGTCCCCAAACGACAGTAACTGCAGCTTCTTCGACTCCACCTGCAACCCCACAGTCAATCAATCAATCAATAACCAATATGCTTATTCACAATACAATACGCTGATCATTCGTCGTGCAAGTGTATTGCTACTGATGAATACTGATTTATTACTGCCAGGATCGAAAATGTGTCGTCCGCAGGATTCGAAAACATATGGTTCCGATTACATTGCTACGGTAGTATTGCTCAGCAAAACACCCACCTAGCACACTTCAAACCAGAAACATATTTCACCCATTCATAATGCGTATGTACACACCCACCTTCTTCACTTCCTTCTTCTTCTCCTTCTTGCGCTTCTCCTTCTGGCTGAAATACAATACCAATCAATCAACAAATCAATACCTCTCTCACCGGGGCACAATGTCGTCGAAGGGGTTGGTGATGATCTTGGCTCCGGTGATCTTGTGCGGGCGGGTCGGCCGCTCGTTCGCGTCCACCTGCAAAGACGAGTGTTCTTTCGACGGCATACAGTGTCTCAAGCACGGTGTGATAGTTTCATCCCATGTATTTTGTTTGAGCCCAATAAGGCAGTCAAATGAAAAGGCGGAAATAGTTGTGCTTTTTAGGATGTGCATGCGTGTTTCCATTGTACCATTTATAATGCGTGAAAAACGTGCTCAAATCATGTTTCAGCATTTCATGATCTCTTTCGGTGCACAGAAATTTTAATCCTGGGTCATCCTCGAAATTCACCGTTCAGTGAAACCTATAGGACTAGATCTCAAAGGGAGAGAAAGAGGAGAGCATTCTAGAGAGTCACCGCCGCGTCATTCTACAGCCTTGACGAATTCGAGTGGACAGCTGAGCTCCAGTGCGCGTGACACCATAGAGCCCGGCAACCGTTCGCCACCACAAGTGCACTCCTTCCGCAATCGAGAAGATGCACCTGATGCAACTCGCCTGCTACACCACCAACATCCTCGCCAATCTCACAGAGCCTCTCACTCAGCTCAACTACACCGACAGTCAGGAGCTGTGCATGCAGTCGACCAACGAGACGCGCTACTCGGCACAGCTCTTCCATCACAACGCCACACTTGCCGCGGTGACACACATTTTTATAATAATAGTATATTCATCAGTTGTTATGACATACACACAAATCGAACTTGCGAGATGCGAGACACAATGCGAGACGAGACATGATGACACTGGGTTTCAGTGCTTCAACGGACCGACGTTCAACCACGCGGAGATGGAGGCACTTTGTCAATTCAGCAAATTTAAAGGAGAGCTATTGGGATTCATGCAGGTATATATTGAGATTAATGCATTTGTGACAGAGCAATTCACAAGTCGCAGGTGTTCGCCAACCTGAACCTCCCTGTGTGTGTGAAATCCGGACCGCGCGTCTTGCAACCGTACCAATATCAGGTAAGAATTGGCGCATGCCGTGAGTGTTGTTGCATTATTGATAGCATATGCACATATCCTTATGCACAATTGAATTGACTTACTGCAGATGTCAAAATACAAAGGGGTTTAGCAATGAGACGATTGTAGCAAACGATCCCGCTCATCGCTCTATACTACGGCAACTTCATTCGTCACGTTGTGGTTGCATCACCTGTCGAAGCGGCGCGCCTCATGAACAAGGGATACAAGCAGGAACACAATCGTACGCTGAACTAGCAATGCTGCTGTCAACATCATTTAGGACAGCTCGGTCGCATCGTCCAACCAACTCTGTCTGATGCCAACCTGCAGCGGTTCAATAAGACATGCGAGGGACAGCTGATACCCATCTATGATATGCAATACGTCGACGATGTCACCAAAAACAGTAGGTTCTTTTCAAACTTTCAGAATTATACCTCGTCGAAAAGTAGCCTCTAAATCCAACTTGCAGCAATGCAAATCCTATCTACTGACGGTGACGACGGCCAGTTCGATCGCAACATGACGGATATGGTGTGGCAACTGCAAGGCTACTGCAACAATGTCAACGACTCAGGTCATGACAGACTCATCTCTTCCTCATCAAATGAAGTAGAGAATTTGAAAGACGGGTGGAATGGCACACTGGACACACTGCTACGCTTGGCCATAATGGAAGCACAACGATCTGAGATTCGAATTTCGAATATCATGATATGTGTTTTTTTCATGTCTATAATTATTTTTTTGCTCGCGGAGTTACCGTTTGTAGATCACATTAAGAGGAAAGGAACATCGGGAGTTATAAAACTATCTAATTCTAATGAATTAAGGTACGGAAATCAAATGATTACCGATCTCACAACGACTTTCGAACTCCCCCCTTGCTTAGTCCTTGTGACTTGTGACGTACCGTATGCACTTGTTGTATAGTCAGAATATAGAGATTCTGGATAAATGATTGATTGATTATGGACAATCTCGATGTAATTTGACAGTCTCTTAGAGAAAGCATTAAAGACGTCTCACTTACTTGGGAACTAATTTGTGCAGACAGGTTGCAGTAACCCGGCAACCGGGAACCATCAAAATTGCTCGAGGGCCACAATCTCCAACTAGCAGTAGCAGGATGCAGTTGTTGCAAATTGCATGCTACACCACTCAGTTCCTAAACAATCTGACGACTAGTCTCAATGAGATGGGCTACTCTGAGGAGATGGGCTTGTGCAATCAAGCCACCAACGAATCGCTCTACTCCGTGCAACTGTTCCACCCAAATGCCTCCCTTGCCGCAGTGAGTATCTCCGTGTACAGTGTATTTATAAATGTATTGTTACATGTATTTGCTCTTCATTTCATATAACCCCAACACTAACCTGAGTGATTCTGTATGCACGTGTAATCATTGTCTGCTATTACAAACTACTCGCGTCAATTTGAAGTAATCCTAATGTTTAGTGTTTCAACGGCGCCACATTCGACCACGCTTCGATGGAAACACTCTGTAAATTCACAAAATCTCCCATGGAAGAATTGGGATTTCTGCAGGTGAAATCGTGCACACAATACAGTAGTGAGATGGAAGATTGAAGGTGTTCGCAAATATCGACAATTTGTTCTGCGACGAATACCCAGTGCACGCGTTCAAACAACTGCGACTACAGGTCTGTTCAGCTTGGGTCGCGGAAGAAAGTGCGCCGTTTCAGCAAACATATCCCCTGTTCGCATTCTACAACGCTACGCTGCTGAGACATGTAGTGGCCGCGTCACCTCGTGCAGTGACCGACATACTACAACAGTACCGCCAAGATCACGCTGCGTCAACGAAATCAATAGTTGCATGTTTTGCACGGGAGCGTCAGCGTCGCGTCAGCGTCAGCGTGAAAGTATAATGGGGCCTATTAGAAAGTGTAGAGTGAGTGCATGCCGCCCTTGAAGATTGCCACGCGGCGCGGACTGTAACAAGCGATATAGACGCGCGGCGATCAGAGGCCGAGCCGTGGTGCACAGAAATTACTCTATTCTGCCGTCTTTATATATTGTCAAATATTTATTGTCAAACGGATATTCAATACTTAATTAGATGTTTTGAAACTACATTGTTCTAGTTTTCTAGTAGTTGTTGTTATCGTGGTCGAACGCACCGAATGTGTAACATTTCATCTGTAAGACGGATCTACGGTAGATGCGCGACAGATGATCGTTTGACCAACACAACAAGACTCAAGATTCACTTCTCCTGAAGCATAAGGTGAACCCTGATTCCGTTGTTCTTGTTGTACATGTTCTTTTAGAACCACAAGCTGGTGTTCATCAGTTCTAATCGCCACTCACATCGTAGGAACAAGGTGGGAACATTTTCGTTTTCATAATTTTGTTTAAACAATCCAATGAATCTTTCCAGATCATCACCAAGCCGATCAAGTTCAAGCTCAAGAGTTCAAGATGAGATAAAGATCAAGAAAATTCAAGGCCGACCACCCCGCCCCGACTCCTCACAATTATTGTCATATTGTAATGCATGTATATGTATATTAGTGGATGTCTATGTGCATATTCTAAATGTTATGCAAATTAAAGTACTTTTTAACAATATTTGGTAATTTGTGAGTGAAGGAAAATATTGATTATCCATTAGTATTGATTCAAAATCCGATCAAAAATTCAAAAGTGGCACCCGGTGCCGCACCAACAGTGGCACCGGGTGCGGTGCGTCGCACCGCACCGCGTTGCTGTTTTTATTCACACAAACAAAGCTACACACATTACGGTTTACAAGTTGGCTATTTGTGCGAATGCACTCTACTCGTCGAGTTGTGTTGTACGGTGGATGATGGGGCGGCTGTGAATACCCTTCCGACAGGGGTAGAGGAGAACATCTCATTCAGTTGGTGGCGGATCTCAAACACGGATTTTAGTATTCATAATTTATGTTATCTGTATTCAAAGTGTTCGATCAAAACCATAATGATATCAATGAACCTAACCATAGAATAGAATGTGTCGAAAAGAAAATCAGAAAAAAAAGATTCTTGTGATTCTTGTGATCAAATGGAAAAAAGAAATGTGAGATCTGTAAGTAACCCACATCATTGTTGAGTGACATGTAGATAATGGAGTTGATGCCGCAATTCAGCATAAACATCACCGTAGTCACACAGTACGCCTCATGATTGGTGATTCCTGAAAAAAAAACATATTCATTTCATTTTCAATGAGAGATATGTTTGTAGTTCCAACTGTGGCCTTATTAGGGTAGATTAAAATTCGAAAGTAGTGGAATACAACTAGAATGCTAGAATCAATATTTACTGGTTATGAATACAAGTTTGTCTGAAAGAAAAGAGTTGGTATTAAAGTATGTTCATAGTCCTTTATGAAATTATCTCGATCAAAAACACATTTATCAAAAATCGGTCAACGCAGTTTTGAGGGACTCGGTTTATCAGTCCATTGTCCTTTTAAAAATATTTTCATATCTTTTCGAATAAGCGAGAAAACTCAAAATCAAAATGACTGATTCCCCAGGGTATTTCGTGGTGGGACCAATTAACATTGTCCGTATACATCCTTTAAAGGATAATCATGTGAAATGTAGTGATCACTACAGTCAGAATGTCCCGGGTCCAGGGTTTCATTCCCGGACCAATGAAATACCGCTAGTCACGTGTGGAATGACGCCCAGTCTCACACTCTTGTGAGCCGATAGTCAGAAGTCTGTCAGTCCAGGGAAAATGTAGTTCCGCCACCACTCCGCTCGTCCGTCCCGCATTTGAAAATTGCGCGCGCGCGAAAGTTTGAATGTGAGTTTATACGAGTGCTCTCGCATGTCTATCGATTTTTGCCGCCTCGCACTCTGTTCACTCTGCGCTTTCTACAGGCGGCAACTGATTCGCCCACCCACTGTATATAAGCGCGCAACTAGCTCAGCATTTTCCGAGTAAAAAATAATCGTGCTTTAATTGACACCGTAGTACATGAACAAAGCAAACTGCAAATTTACATCGGCGTTCATATCTCTATTTCGCGAAACGTCTCACATGAGTAAGTGGCGTAGTGGTAACGGTCGCTAACCAAGCCCTAGTCCGTGGGTTCGAACCTGGGTACCCTCGCAAAGTTTTGTTGATTTGAAAACACCATCCAATGGGTTTTTTATTCTTCTCTAACCATCCTAATGTCTCTCGTGAAAAGAGTGAAATTCATTTGCGAGCCCACTATAGCTGGCTATGCTTTAGTACATGCTGCTCAAGTAGAAGATCTAAACAAATAAGACCAATGCGAAAGTGGAACATCCGTCTTCGTTGAAACCTCGTATTCATATTACTAAATCACGCGGTCAAATATTGTGTATTGATGAATTGATGAATACACATACATAGACGCATACACACCGATTTGTGGGTAGAGGAAGAACGTGGCCCATGTGACTGTGTAGGTGAGGTAGACCAGAAGGTATTGCAGACAGAATCTGTAATGGAAGGATATGAAGAGGGAAAGAGAGAGAGAGAGAGAGAGAGAGAGAGAGAAAGAGAGAGTAAAGAGTATCACCTCATCTGTTTCCGGTAGTTCCTCCCACTCTGCGACGTTTTTCGCATCTTGCCAATGTACCGAAACATCTACGAAAACGAACCAATCAAATAAATCAATCAATGAATCAATCAATCACCACGATATAGGACACTGCGCATATGAGGCTAGTGCCGGAGTCTAGAGGCAGGTCCACGTATGTGGCCGATGAGTTGGCGGTCGCGTTGCCGAACACCAGGTAGGAGTAGCTGAAGAACCGCCAGTCCGGGATGATCCTGAAGGATAATTGCGCGTGATCGGTGCACATGACACGCGAATAGTGCGATACGATTTGAACTGAAAAAAACACGTATTTCATGTTTGTTTGTTTTTTGGTTTAGCCGGTCCCCAAGACAAGGCAGGGTATATTTCAAATCGGGTTGCTTGCGCTTGATCGGTGCACAGACCGCCATGACACGCAAATAGGCGAATGGTGCGATACGATTTGAACTGGAAAAATGGCGTGAACTTTAAGCATGTGTTGTGTGTTGTGTTCCTTTTTTAGTTTAGCCGGTCCCCGAGACAAGGCAGGGTTTCGGATTATGACGACGTCAGCAGAGGGACGTGTGATCGAAAGATTCACATGGGTGGAGGGAGCTCGGGAAAGTTCGGTAAGATTGAAATTTAGGTTATTAAATGACACGCGTGACATGAGTTTTCGACTATAGAACTAGTACAACAGTTCTCATATGTTTTGGTTATTCTATGAGTATGAAGTAATGTGACAAAACGGGGAGTAAAACGGGAGAGAGAGAGAGAGAGAGAGAGAGAGAGATACTTCTGCTCACCTGCAGCACGGCGACAGTAGCTGCGAGAAGGTGACCAAGCCTCCGCTGACGGCGGCGCATGCCAGCAGCATGCCTGCGAGGGTGCGGCGAGTGAACAGATCCACGTGCGGATAGCACACAACGAGAAGTCTGCAAGATATGGCGACGTTACAGTATGTGCATGTCTGTGTGTGTTTCTTATGCTGTGTGTTCAAAGACCGTTTTACGAATTTCAGTGAGTAAAACCTTTTTCACAGTTATGTAGAAAAGGTTAACTTTATGGTGAAAAACGGATGTTCATCAAAACCCCCACGATTTCTAAGAAAAATTAGCATACCTGTTGACAGACATGAGAATCTGTATGAAGGATCCCAAATACCATACGCCCAGGAATACGGTAGCCGCTACCGTCACCCCAACACTGTAGGCATCAGGGAAGAAGAAGGACTGAAAGAACATTAATTTGTTCAGTATCTACTTTGTACTTTTACATTAACTAATGTTTTTGAATCTTGAATACCGTACCCCGAACACGTAGGTCGGACCGACGTACGACACGTGGAGAAGCAGTTGAACGCTCTCGGAGCAGATATTGAACAACGAGATGATGTAGACGCAATGATTAGCGTGCGAGGCAAGAGTGAGACGACCTCTGAACAGGTGCACGGTTACGGTACATTGATCGCCTATTTTGTTTGTGATCGGCTATTCCGGCGTACAAAAGTGGCCGGTGCAATTTCATAAATGACCTACTTTCTTCCTGTTCTCTTTCTGTTTACTGCTACTTAATACTGTTGCCGCACCTGATTATAGCCGACACGACGAGTATGTTGATGGTGAGCATGCACCACATCTCCAGCCAGAGACACGATCCGAGCAGTCGGCGGACGAGCGGAGTGGAGACGTAGTCGAGATCCATTACTGGAGTACGGTAACAAGTTACGGTAAGAAAAGGACTGTTTACAGTTCACGTTTTACTGCTCACTTTATCGGTCATTATGAACGATCTTGAAGAACTATAAATCACGAGTATGGTGCGGTATGGGAGTAATTATGACTTATGACTTATGACAGGAGAGACTTATTAGTCATCCATCTATTGCATCCGGTTATTTAAAGAAGAGCAACGGGGAAAATAGGAATGCCGGACAATAAGGGCAAAATGATACTTCGGAACACGATTCTGGCAATGAAAATTGTGAGAGGCTTCAAAAAGTTACGTTTTTGAATTATTAGTTACGACTCCTTTGTTCAAACAGCCTAATTGGACGGCCTCACTCTGCTTCCCGCCGCTGCCATACTCGCGGTTTCCCGCCAAAATCTGGTTCCGGGCGCGCTAATGTTTTGGGCCGGTGACTCTTTCCCCGGAGTTCTTCTTTAAATTAAAGGATGTATCCAGACAATGGAATAACCTCTGATCTTTAGGATTGAGTAGTTTTGTTCTCTTTAACAAAAACGAACTTTCACAAAAATTATATTAGCAAAAATTGTTTTATAAAAATGATGAAAAAAATACTCGAGAACGATAAAGGGGAGAGAACGGAACGGTAAATATGGTACGGTGTTGTCAAATGTGTTGATGACTGATCATAATGAATGATTTGTGTGTTGTATTATTGAATGGAGTATTTATGATTTGGTAGTGGTAAGTTGTGTATTCGAGAAAAACAATAGTATGTTATACAAAAGCGTCATAATGACAGTTTCGTGGAATTTCGCTGCGAAGTCGAAATATATAAAATCCCACGTGCATGGGACTTTTTTGTCAATATAACTTTCGGAAAAAGTAGTAGTATACAAGTATATTACCACGTTGAGTAAGTGCATAACATATGCAACGCAACATCGGGAACACAACAGGGACTACGGTAGGAGAGAAGATTGAGGAAGAAACATAGAAGTGCGCCGACTGTTTTTCATACTTTCTCTCTTCCCACTATCAGGATGATTACAAGGCAAGGAAGGCCTTGAAAGTGTTTTGAAAAAAACGAAAAATGCATTTCGTGATCATGAAGACTGTATACACTATTGCGACCGTTGAAATTACAGCGCTGTAAGGAAATAAGGTTAAAACAGATATTCGTATATATGTATGTTTTTTGCACTTACGAAGAAAACACAAAATATTTTTGTACACAATAATACTAATAAAGTTTATTTCCGTGTACATTCTCTGGTTTAATCTCGGTTCGGTAAAAAAAACACTAGTTGTGCGGTGATAAGAACCCCACGTGACAGAAAAAAACTTCAAAGTGACAATTTTATTGATCCGCAATCGGAAAAAATTTGAGAGATGCGTATCACATAGGGACGTGTTTATCGGCTTCTACGACTTGAGTTTATGCTAAAAACTGATTTTCATCTAAAAAATTTGTTTTGAAATTCCTGTCATTCAAGACGTTTTAGACACTCAACTGTGATGTCACCTAACTTTCTACCCACAAAGCATTCAAAATCAACTATTTTTGGGGCAAAAAGTAGTTTTAATCATGAAAAAAGTTCTAGTTTTCAGGCTTATTAGATGTTATTTGATGTATTCATTAACTTTTCATGAGTGTAATATCATTTTTAAGTGAAATTGTCTCTAAATAAACAGAAACCACACAGAATCTCTTGTACCTGTTGCATGTTCTTTCGACAGAAAATTTTAAAATGTTCTTTTCAAATGTCGAAAAGTGCATTAGTCTTACATGGACAATAGAGCAAAACATTATAATGATCATTTACACACGATAAGAGCAAAAAATGATATGAAAGATAAAACAGAGCGCATGGAATACGAATATTTTTAATCAATAGCAATATTGCAATACAGTTTGAGTATTGATTCGCAAAGAAAATAAATAACTTAACTACTCATATGCAATATGTGTGATGTTTGAAACTTTGTTTCTAATAAGTACAATGTATTTCCAATTAGCACATGTGCACATGAGTAATTAAAGGAGAGGTGTACGCAACTACATAACACGGAATAATAACACGGTATAATAACATTTTTGTAGCGAATTATTATATGGTTAAGTAAAACAGACTCGAAAAAAAACTAGAATAAACGTGTGATGAAGAATAGTTTTTTTTTGGTTCAGGTTTAACATTTCATTATTTCGTTATGTACTTATAGGAATGGACTAAAGTTTGTGCAAAATGCGTCTAAATGAGTTTATTATAAATTTTGTAATGCTGTGGTAACGCGGTTAGTGTAGCATGCTATGCTGGTTCGATTCCCGCAGCGTGCAAACAGTTTTGCCAAGTTGCCAAGTTCTCATGAATGAGTTTCGATGAACCATGGTAACGCTAAACAATTTTTAATACGGTAATCCGGTGAGTCACACCGAAAATCACATACAAGGGATCGTGACTAAAAATAGTTTTGTTGTTTTTGGCAAGGAGCCGATGACCAGGCACATTACACTATTAATTCATATCAATGTGATATGAACGCATCACGAAACTCACGCAAGGTTTGGATAACTTCAAGAAAAACAATCTTCCTATTTTATTTGCGCAAAAATATATTAAAAAATGAAGATATTTTCCCACGTTTACGCCATTATATGCAATGGCTTCGTTGACGAGAACAAAAGCGAGCCTAACCTAAATATCAGTGACTATTCCATTGTGTCATTTTCCGAATACATCCTTTGATACATAATTACGCTAATCCTATTAATCCCACCAAACAATCACATACGCAACTAAACCAAACTGAAGATAACATGTTGTTGTGTGCTGCCCATACTTTTTATATCAGTGATATATCAGTGAGCAGTGATCATAAATAATCATTATAAGCTGTGCGCACTCGGAAATCTATTTAATTACGGGTTTTCAGAAAGAAAATGAGATGAGAACGAATTAAAAGAAGAAAAAACGCATTGATCGTCAATGTGTTGTGTTATAGAATTGAATATAAAACTCGTTGATTAGACTGTATTGTATGCGCAGAACGATAGTTTCCGGTCTAATCCGCTTACAGCTTGCAAAAGGTGCTCTAATAAACTTCTTTCTTTCGTGAAATCCTGAGTTTTGTCAACAATGTACGCAACACTTACACACGATGTAAGTTCCTTTGTAAAGTCAGGTTTCATACATTTACGTTCACATGTCGCTTTTGTAGCGAGTTTACGCTAGACCTAGCCTATAGTCGCCGCCTGGTGGATAGTTTCTGTTATTGCCAGCCGGGGTCAGTTGTCGAAACTCAGTTTCGAGCGAGAGAGGCCAGACAGCGCGGGCAAATGGTCGAGTGTCGCGCGGCCTCTTTGATTCGCATGCCGGCTTCTTTGATCAATATTATCGTTTGAAAGCGCGCGCTTGGGTCTCCTCACGACTAGAAGGTAGATCGAATGCGACTCGAGGGTAGATCGATTTTCTACCGTAATCTGGCGAACTATCTCCCAGAATAATATTATAGATGTCCTAGGAGTCCTAGGTTAAAACCAAAAGAAAATAAAGAAATTGTGTATAACTCATGAGGAAAACAGACACAGTTATTTAATCGCGAATTTGGAAAAAAAAAGTAAACGAAAACTGCTGATAAACAAACTTTTTTTAAACAAGGAAAGAAACATGCGTAAACGCGGACAAGGAGAAAAATGCCATATGCAAGATAAGAGTGAATACATTATCATAAGTGGGAACGAAGAAAGGAAACCATGAAGAAAACAAATTTCCCAGACTAGTGAAAATGATTAGGGGACTGAGACTATAAAACAAAATTCCTATGATCAATAACAATGGAGGCTACATTAGATTTAAATATTCTGGCTCTAGAAGCCAAAAATGAGAATCGACAACGTCGGCGTGTCTTGGCTAGCGGCTGACAACGTGTCAGGGCGGTTGCCGACCCCCAAAAAACATTTTTTTGTCCGCAAATCCGCTGTCAGTAAACGTCAACATTCAACAAGTGGCATGGAAGGAGCGAACTCGATGGATGGATGGATAGACGCGCTCACTGCGCTACCCGAGTCGGCGGAGCACTTGATTCGCTGCTCGGCTTTTCCCCTAATGCTCACGCAACCCACGTGTGTTCATTCGGTCCTCGTGACAACTGCAGTCTGGTTGTAACGCTCGATATCTGAAACAAAACGGCATTTAAAAATAGCGCGGCGTGGTGGTATATGTGAGATGTGAGAGAATTTTCAACGTGTCAACAGTTTATGCGTGCGGAGCGTTCAAACGGACCAATGAGAGATATGTGAAAATAGGGGGACAAAGTACATCATTGAAACTCACAGTCACATACATGTACACTCGTGCAACGCCTCCCATCCCACGCACTGTGTTCGAAGTGCTTGGGAAGTCCTTGTGGGATAATTAAAAAATGTCATGAGTTACCTTTAAATGTTACTTATGATGAAGTCCCCCGAGAGAGAATCCAAATGGCTAGATCCCTCATAGGTCATAGGACCTCATAATGAGGAAAAGATGGTCGATACCCTTGACGGCAGACTGAAATGATATTTGAAATACATATATAAATAAACTGAAAATGTTTTTTAATCTTTGCGACGAACGAACGGATTAACGGAAATCGCTTGTTTGAGTTTTGAGTGTGTGTGTGTGCGTGTGCGTGTGCGTGTGTGTTTAAAAAACACCAATCTGTGCGACTCATTGGATTGGGAAAACAGAACTATTTGTGCTTTTCCCCATTCAGTCTGCTCGCGATAAGACAATGCGGCGACCCGCTTCTTACCACTACCTCCCACATTTGATCGATCGATCAATCGAGCGGACCGCCGACTAGCCTTCGGCACTTTGCGATACCTGAGGTCACCTCAATCTCCTCACAAGCTCATTCTTCTTACCTTTTCCCACCTTTTCCTTCGTTTGCACTATGGAATATCTGATCGCTGAACTCAATCCCGGCTTTTCCAAACACGGAGAAATTCTAAAGGTAAAGATGTGTTTCACATAAACTTACGGTTTCAAATATTTAATTTTCTAACGTAATCCTTCCAGTTCCTCTCATCTCTTGATGTGAACACGTACTTTGTGGGCAGCGTCGCATTTGGGGCGGAGCTAGCCAGACTGCGCCACATTGATAGCAAGGTGATAGGAGTGGTTCATTATCGCTATTCTATGATTACGCATGGCAAATTGTTTGCGAAACAGGCGAATTACACTGATAATGATAATCACAGTTCTCCTCCCGTCCTGCTACCGTATCCGTGGCTTGTGGAACAGATGCTCTGGAATTTGATGTCAATGCTACGAGAAGTGCAACATCTGAAACAAGGGTGGGTGGACACGACTGTAAACAGAGTTCAGAGGTTGATCCGGAGTCGTTGTACATAGCATTTCAATCACAATAATGTGAATGGATTCACTCTATAGGTTAGCAGATCCTGTACGCACTATCGCTGAAATGCTGCAGATTCCGCCGTCGATCGAAGACTGGCGGTGGATGTGCGAGGATTCGAGCGATTCCGACGACGACGAGACAGAAGACGTCAACCTGGATCGCAAGCCGGCGATTCGGCTGGTGGAAGACGTGACACGGCAAGAGTCAGAGGTACGTGAACAGTTCTCATCCCATCGACGCCGCAAAAGTAAAAGAAAACCATTATTGCAATAACCTCTCTAATGGTGGCGCACTTGAACATTGCGCAGAAATCAGTGTTCAAAACATTCAAAACAAAACAAACAACAAAACAAACAAAACAAACACAACAACAAAACAAACAAAACAAACAAACAAACAATCATAACAAACAGCATTCAAAATAATCAACTTCTCAGCCGTCCGCGTGTTCCCTATTCGACGACCGCGGCGAGAAGCCGTGTGTGCTAGAGACGCCATCTGCAACATCTGCACTCACCGAGCCGGCACCACACCCACACACAACGCCCGTCTTCAGAGAGGAGGTACTACGAATGTTAGGATACGATACTTCCAGGGATGAGTCGTACTGGGATTGTCCGTATCTAAACCACATTGAGTATATAGAATTTGTGAAACGTATCTGCATTCTCACACAACTTCAAAACAATTGATCATTCACACATCGGTCTGGTGGAAGGGATGGAAACCGAATGTGTGCTACTCTTTTATTTTTTTCAGCAATATCCCGACTCGCCCGTCTCTTCCTCCTCCGACTCCGATTCGGATGAGTGGCGGCCGACACTCAAGAAGAAGGGGAGGAGATCTCGGGTGGTCGAGAGTGACCAGAGCGAGGAGGTGTGTTGTTTGTTTATCAGTCTGATTCCGGTCTACAGTGGCACACATACAATTCTATATCTGATAAATTGGGGCTGGAAGAGGCGCGAGTCCTGACTGTTCATGGTAGATGGGGCTCGAACATCGCGAAGTGACCAGTTCCGGTCGTAAACAAATTGTGGATATCGTTTCGGTTGTAAACAAATTGTGGATATCGTACAATCGGACATGTCTATACTCTAACGGTTCAGGATTCTGAACAAGACGACTCGGATCAGTCCGACTACCGCCGATCGCCGCCAGCCAAGAAGCGGGCGAGTGAGACAGGGAAGAGTTGCGCGAAGAAGAGGAAGAGACGTGTGAGTTCGGCTGTGCGCGCGCCGACCGGACCCCGACCGGTGCTGGGAGACACGCCGAGGACCGAGATGCAGGTCGCATGTCAGGTGAGGGAGAGCTTGCAATACTAGTTACAGTCGTTATAATTAGAGAGGGCGCGCAGCGCCCTCTCTTTTGGCTTAGGATAGGGCTCGCGCCAGAATTTTCAAGAAGCTATATCCAAAAATCATGTTAGCAGGAATGTGAACTCATCCAATTCATGTTAGGTAGATTCGCACGGTTCCGTAGGCCAGATCACTAATTGATGGCATCTTTGTATATCTTCTCTGAAAGAAGTTATGCGCGATCCCGCGCGCGCACTAGGCGAAAGGCCAGCGCTTCCTTCCTTCCTTCCCGTCACGCTGACCGCCGACTTTTTCCAACGTGCACCCAACTTGCACCCAAAAGTGCAGAGCCCCGCCCCTCGCTGCGGGCGGCGGCGAGAGTGCAGATGTCGGGGGTGAAAGACAACGAGAGGAAGAGCGAGCATCTGGTGCGAGAGGGAGAGAGAGAGATAAAGAGAGACATATATATATATATATATATATATATATATATATATATATATATATAGAGAGAGAGAGAGAGAGAGAGAGAGAGAGAAGAGAGAGAAGAGGGAGAAGTAAGAAAAGAGAGAGAAGAGAGAGAGGAGAGAGAGTGGCTAGCTCTCTCTCCCGGCAGGCGGGCAGGGCGCGCACCACGGCGACCGAAATTCAGAAAAGTGTCGATTAGAATTGTTTCTATACAATACCAAGAAAAATATAATTACATATACACGCAACATTGTGCGTCACATCATAAAATGTGTCACATAATAGTTCTATGCGTACTAATTAACGACAGAGCTTGGGAATCAGAAAGAGAAGAAATTTCTATGAAATTCAACAAAAGCACATATATTATCTGTTAAAAAGTACTTGCGTAAAGATATTAAGTTTGTCTTGACCCAATTCAACAAAAGCGCATGCATAAAACGTTTACAAATACTAACACAAACCTGCGCATAACGGACAGTGGACACTAACAGATGAAATATAACAATACAAATGAATAACGTCATACGTCTAGAGAGAGAGAAGACGGAGAGAGAGAAGAGAGGAGAGAGAGAGAGGGGGGGGGAAAGAGAGAGGCGCAGGTTTGTGTTAGTATTTGTAAACGTTTTATGCATGCGCTTTTGTTGAATTGGGTCAAGACAAACTTAATATCTTTACGCAAGTACTTTTTAACAGATAATCCAAGGCTCTGTCTTGTTTTCGGCTGAGAACAATTGGTACGGCTATATCCTTGTTACTCTCTATGAGTAGTGAGATAAACGCAATACCAACAATAAAAAAGGAGCGAGCCTATTCGCGATCGTACCGGAAAAGTGTTATTAGTTCAAGAAACTCTCACATCAAATTTCGTTGTATGTGTTTCTGACTAAGATCTAAGAAATCCTATAAATTTGGTTCTATTCCTAAGGTGTGGCTATCATAAGGCGAGGGAGCCCATGCAGTTCAGTAGCCACGGGCTACGGAACAGTTTTCGATCATGGAATGAATGAGAATCGCTGAACCTTTATGCGTACACCTCTTTCCAGTTCCCCTCGTGTCGGTTCACGCTGCGCACGTGGAATCCGCGCCTGATCACGCGGTACATGCTGCCGCATGCACTCACTCATGTAGAGGCGGACAGATGGGGAAGGAGGTACAGGTGCAGCGGGTGCGACGAGAGCAGTGAGTGGGGGAGAGAGAGGGAGGGAGAGAGGGGAGAGGGAGATATGAAATGAAGAGAGGGATGGAGAGAGAGAGAACAATGACAATTTGAGAATCGAAGAACAAGCTGAAGAACGCGGTGAAGAATCAGCACTTTGACGGCAAAACGCACAAGCCGATCGATCGACTGCTCGACGAGGAGGAGAAACCAGTGGGGCAGTGGGTGAACTATTAGTTAGTTACACAACTAGTAAACGACGTTTTACTACTCGCTCAGTCGCTACTCCACTATACCTAGCGCCAGAGGAATAGCTTTCGATCTATATACCTCGCCTGCAACGCACTATTGCCGCAATCTGATTGTCAGTCTGCCTTTGATCTACCGCACAGCGAGAATAAAATTAAACTGTTGCAGTTCATCTTCGAATGCTCTCGTCTCTACACTCTCTCGTTTCCCGGCTGGCAGCTGGCCAAGGCGTTGCTGGACGCTTTTCTCCTCATAGATGAGCAGCCGCCGCGAGTGGGCGGAGACAAGAGGGGCGTGACGGTGACTGGAGGAGCTAGTCTGGAGTATCAGTGTCAAGTGAGTGAGCTTTTGAACACATGGACGGCGATTCATTAAAGAAACGGAAGAACGACATGATTTATGCATATACGCTGAAACGTATATTGCCGAAACAAATCGAACTTATTGTTTTACCCTCATTTGATACGAATAGGGAACGGTGTAATACGTGAACGTATACGTGTTTCTCTCTTTCACTCTCTCACCATTTCAGCTGTGCCCCACCGTTCTGCACCCGACGGACCACTCGGTGATCGGACAGCATTTGCTGGGACATGCCACCATACACATGGACAAGAAGTTGGGCAAGAGATTCAAGTGCAGAGAGTGCGGGGTGACCAGTGAGTGGAGAGAGAGGGAGGGAGAGAGGCGGAGAGGGAGTGAGAAAAAGGGAGAGAAGAAGAGAGAGGGGGAGAGGGAGGGAGAGAATGGAAAGATAGAGAGAGAGAGAGAGAGAGAGAGAGAGAGAGAGAAATACCCTTTCCAGGATCGAACCCGAACGTCAAGAACAGCCACTTTGACAAGACGCTGCATGTGGCGAATGACAGAGCGGCTGATGTGAAGGAGAAGAAAGTAAGCATCTCTCTCTCTCTCTCTCCCCCTCTTCACATTCACCCCTTTTCAGTTTGTTCGCGAGTGTGCTCGTGTCTTTTTCTCCTGTTTCCCGGACGCTGAACTGCCGAGGAATATTCAGGCGACACTAGATGTTCTCGATGGAAATAAACAAGACGAGGAGATAAAGGAGGGAAGTTTCGACATTCAGTGCAAGGTGCGAAGAGAGAGAGAGATAATGGAAAGGAAGGAGAAAGACATAGTCATACTAGTGGCAACAACATGGCCATTGTCGGAATACGTTTCACGGATGGGTTAATATCACTAAAAGATAGTTTCATCAATTAATTTTCAGTCGATGTACTTATTATTAGACTACAAACAAAAAAAACTACAAATCTAAAACATGATAAACATAGAAAGAAGCTGCTCCACTTTCATGGTCGGTGGAGGACTCGTTCATGGTGGAGGAACATGCGAAAGTGGAGGGAACGTCCTACATCCCCTTCCAGGTGTGCTCCACCGTTCTCCATCCCACCCTGAAAGCGTGCGTGCCGGGAAAGGCCTACGACCACACTCTCACGCACATCGTCAACACGTGCGGCAAGCGATTCAAGTGCGAGGGATGTGCGGAGCAGAGTGAGTTGCGAGAGAAGGAGAGGGATGAGAGAGAGAGAGAGGGAGAGAGAGAAACTGTTGCAGGAGTGGCGAACAATCGCCACTTTAATTTGACCGGTCATCGCCCCATAGATCGAGTACATGCCGGGGACAGAGAGGTAATTAATCAAAGGTTTTTTTCCCAATTTCAATAACTTTTTCATAGTTCATTCTGGAGTCTGTCCGTCAGTTCTCTCTCTGTTTTCCGGGATGCGAGATGCCAGGATTTGTCAAAATCAGTGTTGAGCAACTTGGAAAGGAGGAGGAGGAGGAGGGGGAGCAGAAAGAGCAGAAAGAGCAGCCGACTCTCGATCTCAAACCAGACCCAGTCGCGCTGTTCGATGAAGACCAAGAGTTTATGTAACATTACTATTTTCTTTTGTTAGAAGTGTTTGACTAGCTGTTTGTACTAGATCACGATTTCTCTCTCGATATTGTTATATAATTAATCACCGCATTATATACAGATACACACCAAAAGAGGAGCCCGATAAAAAAAAAGTTGCATTATTTTCTATTCTGAACCCAATTCAAAAACGCAAATATTCATTCAATTCGTTTTACGCAAACACCAATACAACACTCGTCCGAGACCATCAAAATCACCAAACAATCAACAAAGTGCGATACAACAAAGACATGAGAGTAACCATAGTCGGACGTGGAGGAGCACTGCTCCTCCTCCTGCTCCTTCTCTTCCTGCTCCTTCTACTCCTCTCCCCTCCTTCTCTTGTTCATCTTGTTCCTCGGATCGTTGATATCGTACCAGTCCTCCGAAATTTCACTGAAAACAGAAAACACATGTTTCTTCTGTTAAAACTAGTATACGTTTCACAAGATATACACAATACATGATGTTCAACCAACTCAATTCTGTCTGAACAAAAAAACAAAACAAAATAAACATAAATAAATAGAATATTCTAATCACTGACCGCATGTTGGCGTCCTTTGCCCTGGTGATGTTCGGATCGGGAGCAGGGGCGACGAACCTCGTCTTCATCCTGTGAGCAACTCTCTCTCCCCCCTCTCTCTCTCCTCCTCCTCCCTCCCTCTTTCCACTCACCACTCGGTTCCCTCAATGTCCTCTGCATCGAAATTCATTCCCTCCTCCTCCTCTCCATCTCCCTCCTCCTTCTCCTCTTCCTTCTTCTCCTCCTCCTCCTCCTCCTTCAATTCGATCTTCTTGTCGAAAAGAATCGCCTGCTGGTCCGATGCCCCGAGTCGACGCTGGAATCGCTCCAACAACGACATCGTCTGAAACGAATACACA
>CAWZYM010000331.1:1392500-1400000 GCA_963966185.1 Rhabditoides inermis | reverse complement strand
TTAATATAATCGCGCGGGAACCAGCCAATTGCAATATCAGCAGTTCCGTTTCACCCGGTCTTGTTTTCGTTCACTTTACCAATTTGTATTGTTTTTGATATTGTATTGTATTTCAGTCAATCAATCAATCAATCATTTATCCAGAATCGCTATATCCTGACTATACAACAAGTGCATACGGCACACCACAAGGGCTAAACGCTGGAAGAAACACAGTTAAGCAACGGGGATGGTAGGGTCGAAGGTCGATATTTGATCGATAATCAGTCGATAATCATTCGATTTCCTTTCCATAATCCATTAGAATTAGATAACAACTATAAACGACAGTGAAACTCCGGGTGTTCCTTTCTTTCCATTATAATCCACGAATAGTAACTCCACAGGCTGGGTTGACTGCGTTTTCAATGAGCTTTTCCCCGCCTTGCTCAAGGGTACTGGGGGAAGATCATTTCGACCCGACCGCGCGATGCGAGAGAGTGAAACCTAATGAAACGCTAGTGATCAAGAATCACGGCAATTCACAACTGACATCTCGCGTTTTATTGTTTTACTTTCTTAATTGATGACACGTTTTAAATTTGTTGTTGTCATAGAATTGTTGTTTCTTTCTACATCATGTGAGCACACAATGTGACCTTGCTGGTGTTGGCGGTCGCTGCGCAGTGTCAGGTTGGGCAGACGACGGCGGCACAGTGTGGTGTTTAACCAGGTACACTATTCATAAATGATAGTGTCCGATAATTGTCATATGTAATATGTGTCTTTTACATGTTATTATTGATGCATGATTGCAGGAAGTTTCGTACACGCCGCACTCGTCGGCCGTCCCAAGAAGCAACACCAGCTCTTCGTCAAGCGCGTCTCTTACTTCCTCAAGGTAAGCATTATGTTTTTGTTTTATTTCCACAAGCGATTGCACCTCATGAGTTTCATTTCAATTGTGAAATTCTCGATCTTATGTCGGAGTTTGTGTGAAACGTACATATTGCAGGTTGTGTCTTCAACCCCCCTTTCCCGACACTCGCACGCCAACAACATCTCCATGTCCTTCGTTCGTTTGACTGCTCACATGTTTTTTGTTCGTTTTGTGAATAAACTTGTAAAATCGATGTTGCGCACGATTTTGATCGATGTTGCGCACGATTTCGTGAATGTGATATCGATGAATTGATAATTGTCCGAGAATGAAAAGTAGATGTGGCTTGTGAGACATGACGTGGTTTCGATGTTCAGTTCTGTTTCTTTCAATGTGAAATACGATTCAACGCGCGCTCCATTTCTTCGCATCACGCCAGCATTGAAATCAGCCCACTGTTGCGCGTGTCAGCAACCTGTCTCTACGGCGCAGCTGGCTAGACAAGCGCCTCTCACGCTGAGGGTCGCTGGATCAATCCTTAGCGCTCCATTTTTTTTGTATTCATCGATCAGTCGATATGTTCGATGTCATGTGCGCACTCTCATTCAATGCAGTCAGTGCCCGCGTGGCGCAGGCGGTAAAGCGCGTGCCTGCCTCGCAATCAAGAGATTAAGGGTTCGGTTCCCTCTACCTCGTTTTTCGTGGATAGGTACGCTGGCTTGGCGCACTGCCAATTGTCGGGTCCAGCGTACCGTAACCCTTTGTCACCGCTCATTCCTGGCCGATTGGAGACGACTTTACTGTATGTACAACTATCCTGAGCGAACGAAATAAACCGAAACAATGATGAAACGCAAAACCCACATCACATGCCGTGGAAGCCGAGCACTTTCGACAGCATCCACTTGTTGCAGAATGGTTCCTACAGGAGCCATTTGCACTGAAATCAATAAAACATATAAAAGAAACCAGCACATCGAACATAACAACACCACAACGAAAACCAGAACATGATTGGCAAATACACGTCAAACATAACTGCGCGGTTGTTTTTCAGTTGCCTGAATAATACATGAACTATAAATTCATTCAAAATATATAAAAGGAAATACTACATTAAAAAAACAGAAAAAAAATAAACAACAACATAATCAACAAAACCGAAATGAAAAGAATTCTCACTCTCTCCTCGCATACTGCGAGGCAACCGATCGCGCCTACTGCGAAGCAACCCGCACACCACGTGGCGCGACGCAGCGCGTGCGCTCAGACCCGCTCGAATGAGTGAAAGCGCGCCGGGCCGTGAAATTCGAGTGGCAGTAGTGCGCGTGTCACCAAAGAGCCCGGCAACCGTTCGCAACCACAAGTGCACTCCTTCCACAATCGAGAAGATGCATCTGATGCAACTTGCCTGCTACACCACCAACATCCTCGCCAATCTCACAGAGCCTCTCACTCAGCTCAACTACACCGACAGTCAGGAGCTGTGCATGCAGGCGACCAACGAGACGCGCTACTCGGCACAGCTCTTCCATCACAACGCCACACTTGCCGCGGTGACACACATTTTTATAATAATAGTATACTCATCAGTTGCATACACACAAATCGAACTTGCGAGATGCGAGACACAATGCGAGACGAGACATGATGACACTGGGTTTCAGTGCTTCAACGGACCGACGTTCGACCACGCGGAGATGGAGGCACTTTGTCAATTCAGAAAAATTGAAAGAGAGCTATTGGGATTCATGCAGGTATATATTGGGATTCATGCATTTGTGACAGAGCAATTCACAAGTCGCAGGTGTTCTCCAACCTCGACCTCCCTGTGTGCGTGAAATCCGGACCGCGCGTCTTTCCACCGTATCGATTTCAGGTAAGAATTGGCGATGCCGTGAGTGTTGATAGTTCGTGTTACATTATTGATGACAACATATACACATCTCCTGCACAAATGCAATGAGACGATTGTAGCAAACGATCCCGCTCAACTTCCCGCATATTGACTGGCGCTCACTCACAGCGATCCACTCTCTCGACCGCTCATTTATCAACTTTACCGCCACGTTTTCGCTATCCCAACTGGTCCATAAACCCACTATGGTCCACCGGCCCGGGCAAACTCCCCACATTCTCGATCTGATACTGACTGACAAGGTTGATCTCTTCTCACACATTTCCATTGGCTCACGTGTTGCGTTGTGTGATCACCTCCCAGTGATTGCCTCTCTCTCTATTCGCCAAACGCAGCGCTCTACCCTCTCACCTCGCTTTGATTATGCCAAGGCGGACTGGCCCGCCATCAACTCGCGCATTGCCTCCATTGACTGGACTCTCACATTCGCCGGACGGACACTCGCTGAGTGTTGCAGTTTGTTCCAAGATTGTGTCGCATCCTGTCAATTGGACTTTATTCCACTGAAACCGCAGCGCAGTAACAGCCAGAAAGCTCCAGCATATATCCAGCCTCTGAGTGCGAAAGCAACGCGCCTTGCCGCCAGGCGACCCTATTCCCGCGACACTAAACGAGCACAGAAAGATCTGAGACGCGCGCTGTACGCATGGAACACCAAGCTTGAGTCGAGTCTGCTCTCTAAGGGACAGAGAAAGTTCTTTCACCACGTTCGATCTAGGCTGAACCCCGCAGATGGAATCGGCCCAATAAGCTCTGCTGATGGCGTGTACATTCATGATGAGAGTGAGAAGGCAGAGGCTTTTTCAGAGTATTTTGACTCAGTGTATTCTAATCTACCAATCCCGTCTGGTGCGCCACTCACTGATTCTTCCCATTCAATCAATCAATTTCACATTACCCACATTCTCATTGCCAAAACAATACGCTCACTCGCGCCAAAAATCAATACGTCACCAGATGGGATAACGCATATTTTCTTGAAGCACACTGTAGACTCTGTAGTCACTCCAATCTTTCTCCTCTTCCAGCAGTCTCTTTCCGCGTGTGTCGTTCCTCCTATATGGAAGTTAGGGTATGTGAGACCCATCCACAAGGGTGGGTCCCAGAGTGAGGTAGTCAACTACCGTCCCATTGCTCTCACTGCCACACTTTCCAAACTGCTGGAGAGGATTTGCGCGGCGCAGATGACAGAGCACTTTGAAAAACACTGCCTTCTCACCTCTCGCCAATTCGGTTTCCGCGCGGGCCGATCCACATGCGCACAGCTCGTTGAGTGTCATGCCCAGTGGTCGCGTGATCTCACCGACGGGCAAGTAGTCGACTGCCTTTATGTAGATTACAAAAAGGCGTTTGATTGCATTAATCATTCCATGTTGTTCAAGAAGCTCCACTCACTTGGTGTTCGCGGCAGTGCACTCGCGTGGATCAAATCTTTTCTGTGCGATAGAAAAACGCGTGTACTTGTCAGTCAGTGTCTATCCTCCCCACGCACTGTGAATTGCGGTGTTCCTCAGGGGAGCTGTCTCGGGCCTCTTCTTTTCAATGTATTTATTAACAACATTGTCGACTGTTTGCCGGACTATGTTCGCTGCGCATTGTATGCTGACGATTTGAAAGTGTCCTACGCGTTCTGTCCCCTCGATCTCACCGCGCGCACTATGTTTCAGCAAGCAGTCGACTGTGTTTCTGAGTGGTCGATTGAGTGGGGTCTCACCATATCTGCTAGCAAAACACAGGTTCTTCACTTGGGCAAGCGAAATCCGCTGTATGCATATTCCCTTGGCACAGTGACTCTAGAAACCCCAGAGTGTGTTAAAGATCTTGGTGTGTATATCTCTACTCGCCTTTCTTTCGATGACTACATCAAACGCATTGTCGATCGCACACTTTGGGGAATCAATGACTTCCTAAGAGCATACCGTACCCGCAGCTTATCCGTTCTTTGCAAAGCATTTGTGACATATTACCGCTGTAAGCTGGAGTACTGTACTGAGCTCTGGAATCCCACCGATGTGCGCTCAGTGAATCTTATTGAGGGCGTTCAACGGTATTTCACCAGACGAATCTGCCATAGAAATGGCATTTTCAATCTAGGATACTCTGCCAGACTCTGCCTGCTAGGCTTGGAGACTCTCGAGTCACGACGAGCAGTCAATGATATTGCCTACATACATAAAATTGTACACGGTCGCACCGTCTTTGACTCATCCGCCATCTATAATATCATATCCACATCATCGAGACACTCTCACTGCCACCGAATCGTACCCTCTTTTGATCCGTCCGTTAGAACACAGACATTCATTCACCGCAAGTTTCGAATATGGAATTCCTTACCATCTAACATTATAGCTATCAGAGACACCGGTTCTTTCAAAGAGGAGGTTAGAAAATGCATGATTGAACCATCTCGCATCCGCGCTTCCTGATCGTTACGGGCACGGGCTCCCCAGTATATGCAACAGAGCACATTCATTTCATATACATATGTCTGTTGTATTGTCCCATACACATTTGTATCTGTTTTACCATTCTTTGATTTGATCTTAATCACAAATACGTTGCACCACTTATTACAGCCACATATTTCTGTCCCCATATGTTTTCTGAATACGCAATAATAAACAATTGAATTGAATTATCCTAATGCAGCAAAAGCACATGCATAAAGCGTTTACAAATACTAACACAAACCTGCGCATTCGGGAAAGTTCTGTTTATACTAACCAGTGAACACAAATAGGAGAGAGAAGAGAGAGGTGCAGGTTTGTGTTAGTATTCGTAAACGCTTTATGCATGTGCTTTTGCTGCATTGGGATAAGACAAAGTTCATCTGTTTACGCAAGTACTTTTCAAAGAAAATAACATCTACGTTAAAAACATCGTATTCAGGTTATGACAGACTCATCACTTCCGGGCTAGATGAAGTAGAGAAAATGAAAAACTCTGCCGGGTGGAATGGCACACTGGACACACTCTGCTACGTTTGGCCGTAGTGTAAGCACAACGATGCAGGCGACAGAGACTATTCGAATTGCAAATATCATGACACGTGTTTTTCATGTCTATATTTTTTTGCTCGAGGAGTTACCATTTGTGGATTTATTAGACGTAAAGGAACATCTGGAGTTGTAAAACTATCTAATTCTAATTCTAATTCTAATGAATTATGGTACATCATTAAAATGATTACCGATCTTACAACGACTTTCGAACTCCCCTTTGCTTAGTCCTTGTGACTTGTGACGTACCGTATGCTCTTGTTTTATAGTCAGATTATAGAGATTCTGGATAAATGATTGATTGATTTTGGACAATCTCGATGTAATTTGACACTATTTGACAGTAGAGAGAGAGGAAGAGAGAAACTGTTGCAGGAGTGGCGAACAATCGATCTCAAACCAGACACAGGCACGCACGACTTCGATCAAGACCAAAAGTTCATGTAACATTACTGTTGTTTGGTTTTTTTCTGTTTGTACTTAAACTTACTGAAAAGAAGTTTAGTCCGCCGATGTTTCGAAAAAATGGCGCAAACTTCTGATCATCATACATCTTCCAAAAAACGCAAATATTCATTCATTCATTGAACTCGTTTACTCGTTTTACGCAACCACCAATACAACACTCATCAGAGACCATCAAAATCACCAAAAAAATCAACAAAATGGGATAGAACAAAGAGTAACCATACAGAGGTGGTCAGTCAAGCGGCCCTTTTTCGGCCAATTTGGCACAAATCTGCTAAAACGGCTGCGAAGCTCCTTTCTCGGGTCTCCGTTGAGCTACAGAGCTCTAGTTTAGCGGAATCGAACGCTCTACTAACGATCTATCCAACTGCACAGTTGGTTCCAGTTGAAAAAAATCAGATGGCCTGCTTTCACACCCTTGATTTTGACCCCTTGAGCGGTCGCGTGGATATGCAAATGAGAGTCTCGCCGCTTGACTGACCACCTCTGTACATAAGACGTGGAGGAGCACTGCTCTTTCTCCTTCTCCTTCTCCTCCTACTCCTCTCCCCTCCTCCTCTTGTTCATCTTGTTCCTCGGATCGTTGATATCGTACCAGTCCTCCGAAATCTCACTGAAAACAGAAAACACATGTTTCTTCTATTAAAACTAGTATACTTTTCACAAGATATACATAGTCCCACGTTGTTCACCCAACTCAATACGGTCAGGAGTCAGGACGAAATAAGTCAAAAATAATAATAATACAATATTCAAATGACCGACCGCATGTTGGCGTCCTTTGCCCTGGTGATGTTCGGATCGGGAGCAGGGGCGACGAACCTCGTCTTCATCCTGTGAGCAACACCATCTCTCTCCTCTCTCTCTCTTTCTCTATCTCACTTTCTCTTTCTCCTCTCTCTACCCCCTCCCTCTTCCCTCTCTCGCTCCTCTCTCTCTCCCTCCCCCCCCCCCTAGCTCTTTCCACTCACCAGTCGGTTCCCTCAATGTCCTCTGCATCGAAATTCATTCCCTCCTCCTCCTCTCCATCTCCCTCCTCCTTCTCATCTTCCTTCTTCTTTTTCTCCTCCTCCTCCTCCTTCAATTCGATCTTCTTGTCGAAAAGAATCGCCTGCTGGTCCGAGGCTCCCAGACGACGCTGGAATCGCTCCAACAACGACATCGTCTGAAACGAATACACAATTAATCACTTGTCACTTATCGGCTTATCACTTTTTGCCTTTTTCGAGAATGGATACATAACCTTTCATACA
>CAWZYM010000331.1:1312500-1390000 GCA_963966185.1 Rhabditoides inermis | reverse complement strand
TCTCTCACCTTCTCCTCCTCGGCCGCCCGTCTCTTCTTGGCAAACTTGGCGCGGATGCGGTCAGCAGCGCCAGAGTCGTCCTCACGCTCCTCCTCCTGAATCCATTCCCCCCCCCTCTCTCTCTCTCTCTACCTCCTAACTCTCCATTCCTCCCTTTCTCTTCCTCCATCTCTACCTCCCCCTCTCTCCCTCCCTCCCCCTCTCTCCATACTTTGCCCACTGACAAAATTGCAAATGTGGTAGGTTAATATAATCGCGCGGGAACCAGCCAATTGCAAAATCAGCAGTTCCGTTTCACCCGGTCTTGTTTTCGTTCACTTTACCAATTTGTATTGTTTTTGATATTGTATTGTATTTCAGTCAATCAATCAATCAATCATTTATCCAGAATCGCTATATCCTGACTATACAACAAGTGCATACGGCACACCACAAGGGCTAAACGCTGGAAGAAACACAGTTAAGCAACGGGGATGGTAGGGTCGAAGGTCGATATTTGATCGATAATCAGTCGATAATCATTCGATTTCCTTTCCATAATCCATTAGAATTAGATAACAACTATAAACGACAGTGAAACTCCGGGTGTTCCTTTCTTTCCATTATAATCCACGAATAGTAACTCCACAGGCTGGGTTGACTGCGTTTTCAATGAGCTTTTCCCCGCCTTGCTCAAGGGTACTGGGGGAAGATCATTTCGACCCGACCGCGCGATGCGAGAGAGGAAGAAATAAAAAAAATTGTATTTCATATGTTTTATATCGTTATAGTCGTATGTATCTCCTAATGAAACGCTAGTGATCAAGAATCACGGCAATTCACAACTGACATCTCGCGTTTTATTGTTTTACTTTCTTAATTGATGACACGTTTTAAATTTGTTGTTGTCATAGAATTGTTGTTTCTTTCTACATCATGTGAGCCCACAATGTGACCTTGCTGGTGTTGGCGGTCGCTGCGCAGTGTCAGGTTGGGCAGACGACGGCGGCACAGTGTGGTGTTTAACCAGGTACACTATTCATAAATGATAGTGTCCGATAATTGTCATATGTAATATGTGTCTTTTACATGTTATTATTGATGCATGATTGCAGGAAGTTTCGTACACGCCGCACTCGTCGGCCGTCCCAAGAAGCAACACCAGCTCTTCGTCAAGCGCGTCTCTTACTTCCTCAAGGTAAGCATTATGTTTTTGTTTTATTTCCACAAGCGATTGCACCTCATGAGTTTCCTTTCAATTGTGAAATTCTCGATCTTATGTCGGAGTTTGTGTGAAACGTACATATTGCAGGTTGTGTCTTCAACCCCCCTTTCCCGACACTCGCACGCCAACAACATCTCCATGTCCTTCGTTCGTTTGACTGCTCACATGTTTTTTTGTTCGTTTTGTGAATAAACTTGTAAAATCGATGTTGCGCACGATTTTGATCGATGTTGCGCACGATTTCGTGAATGTGATATCGATGAATTGATAATTGTCCGAGAATGAAAAGTAGATGTGGCTTGTGAGACATGACGTGGTTTCGATGTTCAGTTCTGTTTCTTTCAATGTGAAATACGATTCAACGCGCGCTCCATTTCTTCGCATCACGCCAGCATTGAAATCAGCCCACTGTTGCGCGTGTCAGCAACCTGTCTCTACGGCGCAGCTGGCTAGACAAGCGCCTCTCACGCTGAGGGTCGCTGGATCAATCCTTAGCGCTCCATTTTTTTTTTTGTATTCATCGATCAGTCGATATGTTCGATGTCATGTGCGCACTCTCATTCAATGCAGTCAGTGCCCGCGTGGCGCAGGCGGTAAAGCGCGTGCCTGCCTCGCAATCAAGAGATTAAGGGTTCGGTTCCCTCTACCTCGTTTTTCGTGGATAGGTACGCTGGCTTGGCGCACTGCCAATTGTCGGGTCCAGCGTACCGTAACCCTTTGTCACCGCTCATTCCTGGCCGATTGGAGACGACTTTACTGTATGTACAACTATCCTGAGCGAACGAAATAAACCGAAACAATGATGAAACGCAAAACCCACATCACATGCCGTGGAAGCCGAGCACTTTCGACAGCATCCACTTGTTGCAGAATGGTTCCTACAGGAGCCATTTGCACTGAAATCAATAAAACATATAAAAGAAACCAGCACATCGAACATAACAACACCACAACGAAAACCAGAACATGATTGGCAAATACACGTCAAACATAACTGCGCGGTTGTTTTTCAGTTGCCTGAATAATACATGAACTATAAATTCATTCAAAATATATAAAAGGAAATACTACATAAAAAACAGAAAAAAATAAACAACAACATAATCAACAAAACCGAAATGAAAAGAATTCTCACTCTCTCCTCGCATACTGCGAGGCAACCGATCGCGCCTACTGCGAAGCAACCCGCACACCACGTGGCGCGACGCAGCGCGTGCGCTCAGACCCGCTCGAATGAGTGAAAGCGCGCCGGGCCGTGAAATTCGAGTGGCAGTAGTGCGCGTGTCACCAAAGAGCCCGGCAACCGTTCGCAACCACTAGTGCACTCCTTCCACAATCGATAAGATGCATCTGATGCAACTCGCCTGCTACACCACCAACATCCTCGCCAATCTCACAGAGCCACTCACTCAGCTCAACTACACCGACAGTCAGGAGCTGTGCATGCAGTCGACCAACGAGACGCGCTACTCGGCACAGCTCTTCCATCACAACGCCACACTTGCCGCGGTGACACACATTTTTATGATAATAGCATATTCATCAGTTGCATACACACAATTTATTATGTTGTATTTCCACAAATGACATCGAATGTTATAGCATAGCATTCTCTCAAACACCCGGCTTGCGCAACAGGTCAACGTAATAGGTCGATAGTTAGTACATTGTGTTTTATCACCACTTTTGACGACCGGGACAACTATACCCTTACGCCATATTGATGGAATAACACCCTCATGAAAACACTGTGAGAAAATTATCGATAGAGGTTCTGCGATGACAACAGCGAGAGCTTGTAAAATAATAGAGGGAATCTCATCTGGTCCACAGGATATTTTTCTTTTAGTTCTTTTCAGGTATTCGTAAACACAATGGGGACTGAAATCTACGTCTGCTATCGAGTGGGCACCAGGATGGTCTTGTAAATGGAATGGCTCGTTATTATCTCTCGAGAAGACCGAGTCAAAGAACTCATTGAATAGAGTGGCTCTTTCTTGATCGTCTGAGACTACTCTACCACTACTATCAGTTAGATCCGGAATGGGGTCAACCGGTGCTAACCTCGATTTTACATATTGCCAGTGGCGCGCAGGAGAGGAACTGTTCAGGATGTGTGCTTCTCGTTCTTGTATGCATTGTTTGATACTTCGACGATACTCTTTCAGTAAGCACTTATAACGCTCTCGATCCTGTATGCTACTGGAAGTTTTCTGCCGATGGTGCAACCGTCTTACTCTATTTTGAAGTTTTTCTAGCCATTTTGGGAATTTTGGAGAGTGATCACGGTTGACTTGTACTTGAGGTATACGGTAGCGTATTGCGTCTTTTATAATGTCACAGAATCGGGAATAACGGAAATTTATATCAGAGTCTGACAACTCAGCTGACCAATTCACCAAAGAGAGATCTTGGATAATAGCATTGTAGTCACCGTTACGATAGTCATAAGCAGCGTGGGCAGTATCACGCGCTCTTTTGCACATCAACGTCATTTCTCTTTCCACACAACAATGATCAGAATACGCGATCCCCACTCGCACATTATTGATCAAGGTTCGATCAGTGGAGAGAATTAAAATTAAATCGAGTATGTTCATGCCACGAGTTGGTTCTGTCACTAGTTGATAGAGACCTAGGGAGTTACAATACGAGAGAAAATCTTGTGAGGATGCAGTACTTGCGCTTTGAGAATGCCACCGTATACCAGGGAAATTCAAATCACCAACGATAAGAAGCGTGCAATCAACGTTTAGATCCTTCACAAACTGTGATAAGAGCGGAGTAAATTGCGGATCCGATCCTGGAGGTCTATATAACCCAATCAGAACAAACTCAGATACACCACATGAAATCCGGACAGCGACACAATCAAAAGAGCAACAGCTGTGGACTGCAAGCAGTGTGTTTTGAACGCGCGCAGAAATGCAAACGAGTACTCCTCCACCACCCTTATGGGTTCTTGCCACGGAGTGGCACGTATATGATGGAAAGATTGGGACCTGGTCAGAGGGACTAAGCCAAGTTTCACAGATAACATTGATTGATATGGGAAAGTTAGACAAACGATGAGTTAATAAACTTAGATTTTTACGAATAGAACGAATATTACACGAAAAAAGACCATCATTTGAAAAAGCGTGTTTTGTTTGGTCTACATGATTTTTATGAAGAAAATCAATCCTGACATCATCTGCCATGCATCCAGACGGTTGAAAGTGGTCCGGAAAGCGATTATTTGGCTTTTTTCGATTTTTCGCCCTGTGTCACTGCGAAGTAGCAAAAAGCAAATACACCATGATAATCTACGCACTTTGTTTAGTATATGGACGTGTTTTCATGAAAATCTATCATGACGTCATCACAGGGCAAAAAATCGAAAATTGCCGAATAATCGCTTTCCGGACCACGGATGAAAAACAAATCGAAAAAATGCAAATTTTCAAACAAATCGAAAATATGCAAATTTTTCATTTTTCAACTTATTTTTTTCGATAAAACATTTTCAATAAAAAAGTTCTTAGAATCTGATAAGGAATCGAACGAGCTCTTTTTTTAAGTGTTTGGGCAAAAATTGACCGATTTGAGGTCTCTTAATGGGCCAAATTTGCATATTTGACAAAAACGACCCTATACATCTTCGATAATCCTTGTATGCGCCGGCGTAGCTCCTAGTAACCACATGCCCAAAAAGTGTCCGATTCTTACAGAGACGGTGTGTTATAACTCCAGATGTTCCTTTTCTCCTAATATATCCACAAATGGTAACTCCTCGAGCAAAAAAAATATAGACATGAAAAAACACATATCATGATATTTGCAATTCGAATAGTCTCATACTCAGTCGCCTGCATCGTTGTGCTTCCATTATGGCCAAACGTAGCAGAGTGTGTCCAGTGTGCCATTCCACCCGGCAGAGCTTTTCATTTTCTCTACTTCATCTAGCCCGGAAGTGATGAGTCTGTCATAACCTGAATACGATATGTTTTTAACGTAGATGTTATTTTCTTTGAAAAGTACTTGCGTAAACAGATGAATTTTGTCTTATCAAAATGCAGCAAAAGCACATGCATAAAGCGTTTACGAATACTAACTCAAACCTGCACCTCTCTCTTCTCTCTTTTATTTGTGTTCACTGGTTAGTATCAACAGAACTTTCCCGAATGCGCAGGTTTGTGTTAGTATTTGTAAACGCTTTAAGCATGTGCTTTTGCTGCATTAGGATAAGACAAAGTTCATCTGTTTACGCAAGTACTTTTCAAAGAAAATATGTCCTTTTGTTAAATTTCATAGAAATTTTGAATATGTGCTGAATTATGACTATTCATCTGGATTAAGTATATCAAAAACTACTATCTCTCACTCCCTCTGTTCTCTCCTTCTCTTCGTCCCTTCTCTCTCTTTCACTGTTCTCTCTCTCACTCTCACTTTCTGCCCTTCTCTCCCTGTCTCTTTATATCTTTATGCTCTTCTATCAACGTTTACAAATACTAACACAAACGGCGATTCACGTTGGTGAAAAAGAAATCAAGACGCGTCGCGGTTACAAAAGGATAATTTCAATTGGAGCGCGAAAGTTTATGCAGTTCTGGACGAAAATTCATTTATTTTTCTTTCGTACCGGGAGCCTGACGGATTCTGTAGCAACTCTTGCAGGGAAAAAACAGTTTTCGTTTTTAATTGATCGTGAATTGCCGTGACTGCGCTCTTTCTCCTGGTTATAGTTAGCGGACTCAAAACAACGCAAACCCGGCGCGAATTAGACGCTGGCGGCGGCGGGGCGAACTACACTCAAAGTGCTTGTTGGAGAACACGCGCAGAAAACGCTTTCGGCAGAGAGTCAGAGTTACCGGACACGATGTGTCCCCATTGCTGTTAACATGACCTTTGGATACCGCTTTTTGAAAATATTTCGAGCCCTAGTATAGAGCGATGAGCGGGATCGTTTGCTACAATCGTCTAGTTGCATTTGTGCAGGAGATGTGTATATGTTGTCATCAATAATGTAACACGAACTATCAACACTCACGGCATGCGCCAATTCTTACCTGAAATCGATACGGTGGAAAGACGCGCGGTCCGGATTTCACGCACACAGGGAGGTCGAGGTTGGAGAACACCTGCGACTTGTGAATTGCTCTGTCACAAATGCATGAATCCCAATATATACTACCTGCATGAATCCCAATAGCTCTCTTTCAAATTTTCTGAATTGACAAAGTGCCTCCATCTCCGCGTGGTCGAACGTCGGTCCGTTGAAGCACTGAAACCCAGTGTCATCATGTCTCGTCTCGCATTGTGTCTCGCATCTCGCAAGTTCGATTTGTGTAATAAATCCACAGCAGCATGGTTTTCTCGATGATAGAGGCACAACAAGTCAAATGGTTGAATATGTAGGATATTTAGTTAAACATTTGGATAAAAAAAATACCGGTAGACACGATTTATCTAGATATTAAAAAGGCGTTTGATTCAGTTGTTCATAGAAGATCAAATGAGGTATGCAGGTCATACAAGATTGATGGAAAAACTCTCCGGTGGTTAAATCTGTTTCTATCTGACCGCACTCAGTCGGTAAGGGTGGGCACAGGACTATCAGATTGGATTCCAGTTCTTAGTGGTGTACCACAAGGTAGTGTTGTTGGACCTCTACTTTTCTTGATCTATGTAAATGGAATCGGCTCCGTTATTAAACATAGCAAATACTTCTTGTACGCGGATGACATGAAACTGTCAATTCCACAGAACATTCCCAATTTCAAAGTATTACTCGAAACTGACTTGGTAAATGTACATCAATGGCTTGGTGAGCGCCAACTCTTACTATCGGCTGCTAAATCCAGAGTTATTCATTTTGGAAAACGTGCCATCAAGTCTGTATATACGTGTGATGGCTCCGTAACAGCCTGCACTGACTCAATCAAAGATCTTGGTATTTATCTCACATCCGATCTCACTCCAAGCGAGCATATCAGAAAAATCATTCAGAAAACATCTTCACGAGTCGGTGTATTACGAATGGCCTTCCAACGGAATGAGTCGTTGTTTTTAAACTTCTATAAATTAGCTCTCGTTTGTACTGGATGTCCCCGCGCGCTAGAATGCTCAAAAACGACTTTTCCCGGATGAAGCACTTTTCCTCATTTTGAAGTGATTTCCACTGTTACATTGCATTCACATCTCTATTCGATAGAGTTATAGAAAGTTGTATTGAGTTTGATTGAATTTGAAGCGAGATACGGAGAGTCCGCATTCGAGTGCGGATTGAGATTGGTGTCGGTCGCTCGGGCGGGCGGGCGTCGGACAATCGCTTTCGCCCCGCCCCCTCTGTGTGTGAGTGAGAGAGAGAGAGATAGGCGAATAGCGGGTGCGCGTCGGTATCCTCGCAGCGAATCGCGAACGTGTATGAAAATGTAATTTTGTGAAACAAAACTTAAGAAAAGGACAGATATTATCTTTCAAAAGTACTTCCAAGTAAAAGTAGTTGGTTTGTACCGTTGTCTCAGTTGAGCAAAAGGACTGACATGTTTTCAATGGAGACATGTGCAAACAGGCTCTCAGCATTATTCGACGTGTTATGTTACAACAGAAGTTGTGCTTTTAGATAATAACTGCATAACTGTCGTGTCCGGTAACGCTGACTCTCTGCCGAAAGCGTACTCTCTCGGCGTTTTCTGCGCGTGTTCCTCAACTAGCACTTTGAGTGTAGTTCGCCTCGCCGCCGCCAGCGTCTAATTCGCGCCGGGTTTGCGTTGTTTTGGGCTTCCGTCATTCTGGCTAGCTCTCTCCCGGCAGGCGGGCAGGGCGCGCAGAGAAATTAACGACAGAGCTTGGGAATCAGAAACAGAAGAAATTTCTATGAAATTCAACAAAAGCACATATATTATCTGTTAAAAAGTACTTGCGTAAAGATATTAAGTTTGTCTTGACCCAATTCAACAAAAGCGCATGCATAAAACGTTTACAAATACTAACACAAACCTGCGCATAACGGACAGTGGACACTAACAGATGAAATATAACAATACAAATGAATAACGTCATACGTCCATATTAGAGAGAGAGAGAGAGAGAGAGAGAGAGAGAGAGAGAGGAGAGAGAGGGGGGGGGGGGGAGAGAGGCGCAGGTTTGTGTTAGTATTTGTAAACGTTTTATGCATGCGCTTTTGTTGAATTGGGTCAAGACAAACTTAATATCTTTACGCAAGTACTTTTTAACAGATAATCATCATTGCGTTCGAATGGCTTGAAATTACAGAGTATCTCCAAGACCACCCTTAGCCAGAGTTTTATCACACATCGAGTAGTGAAATACTGGAATCTCTTAGATTCAAATACAGTATGCCAATTTAAAAAGACGGACTTCAGAGTACGACTAATGTCTTTTTTCACAAATAACTTCTCTCGTTTTACTGTAGATGACCCCACCCGTATATAAATTGATTGCTCTCAGGCGACTAGGTAGCCCGAGTTTGATTCCTTTCTGTTCTGGACGGTTGAAGTAGTTTCTGTGTCTGTGTTTGAGATGACAACCCATTCTATGCGCTCGTATGGGTGCCAATGGGCTCTGTCACAGTCTTCACTTTGTCCCTACTCACGGGTCTGACCGTTAGTTTGTTGGATGCTGTGTGTTGTGATTTTGTGATTTCTGATTATGAATAAATAAATACATTATTATTATTAACATTTTATAGGAAAATTTTTTAGAATCTGATAAGGAATCGAACGAGCTCTTATTTAAATGGTTTTGGCGAAAATTGACCGATTTGAGGTAGTGGTCCCTTAATAGAACAGAGGCGTATATCAGAACCGTGTGGTAATAAAATTTTCAAACCCGCACGAAATCACAACGCACCGAGGTGCATGTATGTTTCAGGCAAAGTTGCAAACAGGAATCGAACCCGTGGCTGCGAGAGTGATAGCCCACAGTCTTTTCCCCCTTTCATACTAATATTTACTATGGTGTCTGTCTGTCTGTCTGTCTGTCCTTCCGGAGAGATATCTCTTTTCAAAGTCTACTCTAACTACTTATTTTTTCTAGAAAGTTTCTTCAATACCTGAGAACGCAAAATTCCAAATATCTCGTCAATAGCGATCTTCTGATCATAGTTATCACCTAATCTCTTAACTATGGAGAAAAATTTCAAAATACTTCAATCAGAATCAAATTTGGAGAGTAGGTGAATCGACCTAGAAAAAATCGATAGCCGCGATACCAGCTGCCTGTGACCTCATCTTCATGCCCAAATAGGCGAATGTACCCAAAATGCACCCAAATTTCATGATCTTCGATTTCTATAAAAATTGGATAGAAGAAAGATTACGTATAATAGATTATAGAAACTGGTTTCCTTTTTCGAAAAGTCACCAAATATGGCGAATATCATCGACTTTTCGTACAGACGATATAGAGGGTCCAATTTGTAAACTTAAGCTTTTCTGGGCAAAAAAGCCCTTCTGTCAAAGTTTCAGATCAATCGGACTTTGTCTTCATACAGTATTAGACATTTTCTGAGCGCGCGTTACTTGCTGGGGTCGCGCCCACCGGATTGCTCGCTACCAGCCGCCAGGTCAACCGATCGATATCGAATAGTTGGCATTCGCAATCACTGACCTATATCCACTCAGTTGTGTCTTTTTTGATAGGAATTTGTCTGAATATAACAATAATGGATTGAGTCAGTTGAAAAAGACAAAATTTCTATCTTAAACGAATAACTTTGACAAAACGAAATGCTGAAGGTTGAAAGTTAAGTAAAATGTTTCGAGACGTCAATAGATAGTGCTTTCTAACAATCAAATCAACCTCAAACTGTTTCAAACTTCTTCACACGTGCGCACAACGTGTTAGGGCGCGCCAGCCGGCTTCTTTTCTCGAAGTCATTGTAGACGTAATATAGAACTATGTACTGCTTCTTTTTTCAGTTGAAACTAAGTTTTGAGTTTATTACTTGTACTCTTGTACATATTCAGCCTGAAATTCCGCTTTTCGATGCAGTACAGTGTCGAGTGGAAGTGAGGTGAGGTGAGAATCGAGTTCACCTTACATGTCATTTGGCAAGCACAGGCGGTCAAATTATAATTTAGAACGTGAGAGAGTAGACAGTAGGGAGAGAAGACAGTAGAAAAGAGAGTAGTACTTTCTGTTTAAAATGTTTTTTACATTACTGTCTCTCGAAAGTCGCATTGACTACTGCAGATGTGAGAATAGAAGAGTAAACAGAAGGTACCATAGTACTGTCTCTAGAAAATTTTTGTCACCGCAGCGGGGACGTGAAAGTATACAGGAGAGAGAATAGGAGAGAGAGACAGAAAATAGAAGAGAGAAGGGAGAGTAGACATAACTGTCTCTCGAAAATCGCAGTCATAGTGATTACTGCAGATGTGAGAGTGGGAGTGGAAGAGGTGACGAGAGGTGAAAGTAGACAGAAGAAAACATAGTAATGTCTCTAGAAAGTTGTTTTCACAGTAGTAGAAAAATATGCAGTAGACAAACAAGAGCATAGTATTAGTATTGTCTCTAGAAAGTTGACAGTAGACAATAGAGAATATAATACTGTTTCTAGAGAATACTATACTGAGAGAGAGAAAATAAAGAGAGAAAGAGATAGCGAGACAGTGGGAGAGGGAGAAGAGAGAGAGGAGAGATAGGGGAGAGTAGAACTGTGTCGAGGAAAGAGAGAGAGAGAGAGAGAGAGAGAGAGAGAGAGAGAGAGGCGGGATGAGGAAGAGGAGGTGAGAGATGAAATAGAAAGTAGACAGAACAGTGTAGAGGAGAAAGACATGGTGCGGTGTACATCTGTGAAACATAAAATAAGTGAAAAAGAAGTAGGAGTGATAGTTAGAAAAGACAAAAATTAAGCTACTTTTACAAAATACATAGAACTTGAACACTTCAACTACATCTTACGTATCTTTGCAAAAGTCATTAGAGAGCAATCAACTATCAAACATGCAAGACGAACTATTCTTCTTTTTTCTATTTTTGTATACCTAGTGCGGAGGCGCGCGACAGCGCGCCGGAGCGCTAGTCCACTGCGCCACGCAGCACATTGGGTTATCACGCGCAAAGACCGCTGCCGTTCCCGAGAACTGACTTCTTTGCGAAAGCGATCACAATATCGATCGGCCCCGAGACAATTGGGCTTCCCGCCAAAACACATATTTGAACGCCTATTTTCGTGTGGTAACGGGACGGTCTGTGGTAATTGGTGTGGTAACGCGCTAACAGCTTTGAAGCGTTATTTTTTCGTTTGTTTTGCATTCCAATGGGTCAAGTTATGAGTAAAAGTCGAAAAGAATGCGCCACTGTTCCTTTAATGGGCCAAATGTGCATATTTGACGACCCTATACATCTTGTAGAGGACCTTCGATAATCCTTGTATGCGCCGGCATAGCTCCTAGTAACCACCTCGTCCGATTCTTACAGAGACAGTGTGATAAAACTATCTAATTCTAATTCTAATGGATTATGGTACATCATTAAAATGATTACCGATCTCACAACGACTTTCGAACTCCCCCCTTGCTTAGTCCTTGTGACTTGTGACGTACCGTATGCTCTTGTTTATAGTCAGATTATAGAGATTCTGGATAAATGATTGATTGATTATGGACAATCTCGATGTAATTTGACACTATTTGACAGTAGAGAGAGAGGAAGAGAGAAACTGTGGCGAACAATCGATCTCAAACCAGATCCAGGCACGCACGATTTTGATCAAGACCAAAAGTTCATGTAACATTACTGTTATTTGAGTTTTTTTCCTGTTTGTACTTAAACTTACTGAAAAGAAGTTTAGTCCGTCGATGTTTTGAAAAAAATGGGGCACTTCTGATCATCATACATCATTCCAAAAACGCAAATATTCATTCATTCATTGAACTCGTTTACTCGTTTTACGCAACCACCAATACAACACTCATCAGAGACCATCAAAATCACCAAAAAAATCAACAAAATGGGATAGAACAAAGAGTAACCATACAGAGGTGGTCAGTCAAGCGGCCCTTTTCGGCCGATTTGGCGCAAATCGGCTAAAACGGCTGCAAAGCTCCTTTCTCGGGTCTCCGTTGAGCTACAGAGCTCTAGTTTAGCGGAATCGAACGCTCTACTAACGATCTATCCAACTGCACAGTTGGTTCCAATTCAAAAAATCAGATGGCCTGCTTTCACACCCTTGATTTTGACCCCTTGAGCGGTCGCGTGGATATGCAAATGAGAGTCTCGCCGCTTGACTGACCACCTCTGTACATAATACGTGGAGGAGCACTGCTCTTTCTCCTTCTCCTTCTCCTCCTACTCCTCTCCCCTCCTCCTCTTGTTCATCTTGTTCCTCGGATCGTTGATATCGTACCAGTCCTCCGAAATCTCACTGAAAACAGAAAACACATGTTTCTTCTATTAAAACTAGTATACTTTTTACAAGATATACATAGTCCCACGTTGTTCACCCAACTCAATACGGTCAGGAGTCAGGACGAAATAGGTCAAAAATAATAATAATACAATATTCAAATGACCGACCGCATGTTGGCGTCCTTTGCCCTGGTGATGTTCGGATCGGGAGCAGGGGCGACGAACCTCGTCTTCATCCTGTGAGCAACACCATCTCTCTCCTCTCTCTCTTTTTCTCTCTCTCACTTTCTCTTTCTCCTCTCTCTACCCCCTCCCTCTTCCCTCTCTCGCTCCTCTCTCTCTCCCTCCCCCCCCCCCTAGCTCTTTCCACTCACCAGTCGGTTCCCTCAATGTCCTCTGCATCGAAATTCATTCCCTCCTCCTCCTCTCCATCTCCCTCCTCCTTCTCATCTTCCTTCTTCTTTTTCTCCTCCTCCTCCTCCTTCAATTCGATCTTCTTATCGAAAAGAATCGCCTGCTGGTCCGAGGCTCCCAGACGACGCTGGAATCGCTCCAACAACGACATCGTCTAAAACGAATACACAATTAATCACTTGTCACTTATCGGCTTATCACTTTTTGCCTTTTTCGAGAATGGATACATAACCTTTCATACATCCTCTCAAACGCAAATGTGACATCTATTAATCCTTTGGTCAGAGGAAGATATTGTGATAGAATTCTGATATCCCGAGATGAAGCAATTGTACAACGTACACCATCAAATATTCATTATAAGCACACACATCCTCCCTTTCCTATTCTTCTCACCCTCTCTCCCTCCCTCTCTCTCTCTTTCTCTCTCTCTCTATCTCTCTCTGTCTCTCTCCCTCCCACTCTCCCTGTCTCCCACTCTGTCTCTCTCTCTCTCTCTCTCTCTCTCTCTCTCTCTCTCTCTCTCTCTTTCCCCCTCCCCTCACCTGCTCCTCCCTCTTAGGATCTCTCTGCTTGACGATACTCTTGGCCTTTCCCTTGAACTTCATTTTCATGCCAGTGTACAGAGCCATCGCCTCCGTCTCGGGAAGAGCTGGAAAATATAAAAGGATATACTGAAGTTCACATATATGTTTCACATCTTCATAGAACCAAAACAGTCTATCAGTATTTTCAATAGATCCATCAAAAGCCATAGTTCAAGCACTGCTCCTATTCTCTGTCTGAAACAATCCTTCCTGTTGCTCCTCCATCTCCACTCACCCTCCTCCTCCACCTCCTCCTTCTCCTTCGGACGACGGAGCGCCTTCTTGTACTGCTTCTGCATCGCCTTCAGCTCAGACTGCAGCTCCGCCCTACAATCAATCGAATGATATTCAATCGATACCAATCGATACTCACACTTCCTTCTTCTTCTTCTCGTCCCTCGCGCGCACTATCATCTCATCCAGATCCTCCTCTTTCTCGTCGTTCTGCAAAAAAATCTTTTTAAAAAAAACCATCACATTTATGCTGCACCATTTCAGTAAAGGCAAACTGTGGCATGGTCATTAATATGTGTCATATTTGAAAGGAGAACACAGGAAATTAAAAAAAACCCATGGCGAAAAAAAGTGTATCATAGAAACTCCAAACAATACGCTTCGCGGCCACGCTACAACATAAGCCGCATTCAAATCCACTAAAGAGTTTGTACCACTTTTGCTTAACATCGACGTCGTCTCTTGCTTCCCTCCCAATCTCAGCATACCTCCCAAAGCCATAATGCACAATGTGTCTTCTACCAGACTCCCAACACTGATCTCCTCCTCCTCCTCCTCCCTCCCTCCCCACCTCGCCCACTCTCCTCCCATCCCCTCATACCTTCTCCTCCTCGGCCGCCCGTCTCTTCTTGGCAAACTTGGCGCGGATGCGGTCGGCCGCGCCAGAGTCGTCTTCACGCTCCTCCTCCTGAATCCATTTCATTCCACTCCCCCTCTCTCCTCCCTCACTCCTTCCCTCACTCCTTCCCTCACTACTTCTCTCTCTCTCTCTCTCTCCCTCCTCTCTCCCTTCTCTCTATTCCTTCCTCCCTCCCACTCTCCCCCCCCACCGCATTGTAGTCCCCCATCTCGTCCCTGGTGACTGCCACCTGCTTGCTCAGCCTCTCGTCATCCAGCACATCGTGCGCCGACTTGCCCTTCCCGGACAGCGACTGCAAACATGTATGTATGCCCCCTCTTCCTTCCTCCCACCCCTTCCACCTTGCATTGACAGACAAAATATTTTGATACACTTACCAACACATGAACATTCCCCTTTCCTTTCAAGCAACTCCAAGTGGAATGATTGTGCAACAAGCTCACAATCAGAGCGACTCACGAGCCCGTCATCTGACTCCCCCTCTCCCCCCCCCCTCTCTCCTACCTTGCTGACAGCCGTCAGCTCCTCCTCGTCCTCCTCCGCCTCGTCCCCAAACGACAGTAACTGCAGCTTCTTCGACTCCACCTGCAACCCCACAGTCAATCAATCAATCAATAACCAATATGCTTATTCACAATACAATACGCTGATCATTCGTCGTGCAAGTGTATTGCTACTGATGAATACTGATTTATTACTGCCAGGATCGAAAATGTGTCGTCCGCAGGATTCGAAAACATATGGTTCCGATTACATTGCTACGGTAGTATTGCTCAGCAAAACACCCACCTAGCACACTTCAAACCAGAAACATATTTCACCCATTCATAATGCGTATGTACACACCCACCTTCTTCACTTCCTTCTTCTTCTCCTTCTTGCGCTTCTCCTTCTGGCTGAAATACAATACCAATCAATCAACAAATCAATACCTCTCTCACCGGGGCACAATGTCGTCGAAGGGGTTGGTGATGATCTTGGCTCCGGTGATCTTGTGCGGGCGGGTCGGCCGCTCGTTCGCGTCCACCTGCAAAGACGAGTGTTCTTTCGACGGCATACAGTGTCTCAAGCACGGTGTGATAGTTTCATCCCATGTATTTTGTTTGAGCCCAATAAGGCAGTCAAATGAAAAGGCGGAAATAGTTGTGCTTTTTAGGATGTGCATGCGTGTTTCCATTGTACCATTTATAATGCGTGAAAAACGTGCTCAAATCATGTTTCAGCATTTCATGATCTCTTTCGGTGCACAGAAATTTTAATCCTGGGTCATCCTCGAAATTCACCGTTCAGTGAAACCTATAGGACTAGATCTCAAAGGGAGAGAAAGAGGAGAGCATTCTAGAGAGTCACCGCCGCGTCATTCTACAGCCTTGACGAATTCGAGTGGACAGCTGAGCTCCAGTGCGCGTGACACCATAGAGCCCGGCAACCGTTCGCCACCACAAGTGCACTCCTTCCGCAATCGAGAAGATGCACCTGATGCAACTCGCCTGCTACACCACCAACATCCTCGCCAATCTCACAGAGCCTCTCACTCAGCTCAACTACACCGACAGTCAGGAGCTGTGCATGCAGTCGACCAACGAGACGCGCTACTCGGCACAGCTCTTCCATCACAACGCCACACTTGCCGCGGTGACACACATTTTTATAATAATAGTATATTCATCAGTTGTTATGACATACACACAAATCGAACTTGCGAGATGCGAGACACAATGCGAGACGAGACATGATGACACTGGGTTTCAGTGCTTCAACGGACCGACGTTCAACCACGCGGAGATGGAGGCACTTTGTCAATTCAGCAAATTTAAAGGAGAGCTATTGGGATTCATGCAGGTATATATTGAGATTAATGCATTTGTGACAGAGCAATTCACAAGTCGCAGGTGTTCGCCAACCTGAACCTCCCTGTGTGTGTGAAATCCGGACCGCGCGTCTTGCAACCGTACCAATATCAGGTAAGAATTGGCGCATGCCGTGAGTGTTGTTGCATTATTGATAGCATATGCACATATCCTTATGCACAATTGAATTGACTTACTGCAGATGTCAAAATACAAAGGGGTTTAGCAATGAGACGATTGTAGCAAACGATCCCGCTCATCGCTCTATACTACGGCAACTTCATTCGTCACGCTGTGGTTGCATCACCTGTCGAAGCGGCGCGCCTCATGAACAAGGGATACAAGCAGGAACACAATCGTACGCTGAACTAGCAATGCTGCTGTCAACATCATTTAGGACAGCTCGGTCGCATCGTCCAACCAACTCTGTCTGATGCCAACCTGCAGCGGTTCAATAAGACATGCGAGGGACAGCTGATACCCATCTATGATATGCAATACGTCGACGATGTCACCAAAAACAGTAGGTTCTTTTCAAACTTTCAGAATTATACCTCGTCGAAAAGTAGCCTCTAAATCCAACTTGCAGCAATGCAAATCCTATCTACTGACGGTGACGACGGCCAGTTCGATCGCAACATGACGGATATGGTGTGGCAACTGCAAGGCTACTGCAACAATGTCAACGACTGCATGGCGACAGTCCCACTGTACAAGCTCGACAAGACAGGTTATGGAATAACATCTACTTTCGAAACATATAACGTACTCAGGTCATGACAGACTCATCTCTTCCTCATCAAATGAAGTAGAGAATTTGAAAGACGCTGCCGGGTGGAATGGCACACTGGACACACTCTGCTACGCTTGGCCATAATGGAAGCACAACGATGCAGGCAACTGAGACTATTCGAATTTCGAATATCATGATATGTGTTTTTTTTCATGTCTATAATTATTTTTTTGCTCGCGGAGTTACCGTTTGTAGATCACATTAAGAGGAAAGGAACATCGGGAGTTATAAAACTATCTAATTCTAATGAATTAAGGTACGGAAATCAAATGATTACCGATCTCACAACGACTTTCGAACTCCCCCCTTGCTTAGTCCTTGTGACTTGTGACGTACCGTATGCACTTGTTGTATAGTCAGAATATAGAGATTCTGGATAAATGATTGATTGATTATGGACAATCTCGATGTAATTTGACAGTCTCTTAGAGAAAGCATTAAAGACGTCTCACTTACTTGGGAACTAATTTGTGCAGACAGGTTGCAGTAACCCGGCAACCGGGAACCATCAAAATTGCTCGAGGGCCACAATCTCCAACTAGCAGTAGCAGGATGCAGTTGTTGCAAATTGCATGCTACACCACTCAGTTCCTAAACAATCTGACGACTAGTCTCAATGAGATGGGCTACTCTGAGGAGATGGGCTTGTGCAATCAAGCCACCAACGAATCGCTCTACTCCGTGCAACTGTTCCACCCAAATGCCTCCCTTGCCGCAGTGAGTATCTCCGTGTACAGTGTATTTATAAATGTATTGTTACATGTATTTGCTCTTCATTTCATATAACCCCAACACTAACCTGAGTGATTCTGTATGCACGTGTAATCATTGTCTGCTATTACAAACTACTCGCGTCAATTTGAAGTAATCCTAATGTTTAGTGTTTCAACGGCGCCACATTCGACCACGCTTCGATGGAAACACTCTGTAAATTCACAAAATCTCCCATGGAAGAATTGGGATTTCTGCAGGTGAAATCGTGCACACAATACAGTAGTGAGATGGAAGATTGAAGGTGTTCGCAAATATCGACAATTTGTTCTGCGACGAATACCCAGTGCACGCGTTCAAACAACTGCGACTACAGGTCTGTTCAGCTTGGGTCGCGGAAGAAAGTGCGCCGTTTCAGCAAACATATCCCCTGTTCGCATTCTACAACGCTACGCTGCTGAGACATGTAGTGGCCGCGTCACCTCGTGCAGTGACCGACATACTACAACAGTACCGCCAAGATCACGCTGCGTCAACGAAATCAATAGTTGCATGTTTTGCACGGGAGCGTCAGCGTCGCGTCAGCGTCAGCGTGAAAGTATAATGGGGCCTATTAGAAAGTGTAGAGTGAGTGCATGCCGCCCTTGAAGATTGCCACGCGGCGCGGACTGTAACAAGCGATATAGACGCGCGGCGATCAGAGGCCGAGCCGTGGTGCACAGAAATTACTCTATTCTGCCGTCTTTATATATTGTCAAATATTTATTGTCAAACGGATATTCAATACTTAATTAGATGTTTTGAAACTACATTGTTCTAGTTTTCTAGTAGTTGTTGTTATCGTGGTCGAACGCACCGAATGTGTAACATTTCATCTGTAAGACGGATCTACGGTAGATGCGCGACAGATGATCGTTTGACCAACACAACAAGACTCAAGATTCACTTCTCCTGAAGCATAAGGTGAACCCTGATTCCGTTGTTCTTGTTGTACATGTTCTTTTAGAACCACAAGCTGGTGTTCATCAGTTCTAATCGCCACTCACATCGTAGGAACAAGGTGGGAACATTTTCGTTTTCATAATTTTGTTTAAACAATCCAATGAATCTTTCCAGATCATCACCAAGCCGATCAAGTTCAAGCTCAAGAGTTCAAGATGAGATAAAGATCAAGAAAATTCAAGGCCGACCACCCCGCCCCGACTCCTCACAATTATTGTCATATTGTAATGCATGTATATGTATATTAGTGGATGTCTATGTGCATATTCTAAATGTTATGCAAATTAAAGTACTTTTTAACAATATTTGGTAATTTGTGAGTGAAGGAAAATATTGATTATCCATTAGTATTGATTCAAAATCCGATCAAAAATTCAAAAGTGGCACCCGGTGCCGCACCAACAGTGGCACCGGGTGCGGTGCGTCGCACCGCACCGCGTTGCTGTTTTTATTCACACAAACAAAGCTACACACATTACGGTTTACAAGTTGGCTATTTGTGCGAATGCACTCTACTCGTCGAGTTGTGTTGTACGGTGGATGATGGGGCGGCTGTGAATACCCTTCCGACAGGGGTAGAGGAGAACATCTCATTCAGTTGGTGGCGGATCTCAAACACGGATTTTAGTATTCATAATTTATGTTATCTGTATTCAAAGTGTTCGATCAAAACCATAATGATATCAATGAACCTAACCATAGAATAGAATGTGTCGAAAAGAAAATCAGAAAAAAAAGATTCTTGTGATTCTTGTGATCAAATGGAAAAAAGAAATGTGAGATCTGTAAGTAACCCACATCATTGTTGAGTGACATGTAGATAATGGAGTTGATGCCGCAATTCAGCATAAACATCACCGTAGTCACACAGTACGCCTCATGATTGGTGATTCCTGAAAAAAAAACATATTCATTTCATTTTCAATGAGAGATATGTTTGTAGTTCCAACTGTGGCCTTATTAGGGTAGATTAAAATTCGAAAGTAGTGGAATACAACTAGAATGCTAGAATCAATATTTACTGGTTATGAATACAAGTTTGTCTGAAAGAAAAGAGTTGGTATTAAAGTATGTTCATAGTCCTTTATGAAATTATCTCGATCAAAAACACATTTATCAAAAATCGGTCAACGCAGTTTTGAGGGACTCGGTTTATCAGTCCATTGTCCTTTTAAAAATATTTTCATATCTTTTCGAATAAGCGAGAAAACTCAAAATCAAAATGACTGATTCCCCAGGGTATTTCGTGGTGGGACCAATTAACATTGTCCGTATACATCCTTTAAAGGATAATCATGTGAAATGTAGTGATCACTACAGTCAGAATGTCCCGGGTCCAGGGTTTCATTCCCGGACCAATGAAATACCGCTAGTCACGTGTGGAATGACGCCCAGTCTCACACTCTTGTGAGCCGATAGTCAGAAGTCTGTCAGTCCAGGGAAAATGTAGTTCCGCCACCACTCCGCTCGTCCGTCCCGCATTTGAAAATTGCGCGCGCGCGAAAGTTTGAATGTGAGTTTATACGAGTGCTCTCGCATGTCTATCGATTTTTGCCGCCTCGCACTCTGTTCACTCTGCGCTTTCTACAGGCGGCAACTGATTCGCCCACCCACTGTATATAAGCGCGCAACTAGCTCAGCATTTTCCGAGTAAAAAATAATCGTGCTTTAATTGACACCGTAGTACATGAACAAAGCAAACTGCAAATTTACATCGGCGTTCATATCTCTATTTCGCGAAACGTCTCACATGAGTAAGTGGCGTAGTGGTAACGGTCGCTAACCAAGCCCTAGTCCGTGGGTTCGAACCTGGGTACCCTCGCAAAGTTTTGTTGATTTGAAAACACCATCCAATGGGTTTTTTATTCTTCTCTAACCATCCTAATGTCTCTCGTGAAAAGAGTGAAATTCATTTGCGAGCCCACTATAGCTGGCTATGCTTTAGTACATGCTGCTCAAGTAGAAGATCTAAACAAATAAGACCAATGCGAAAGTGGAACATCCGTCTTCGTTGAAACCTCGTATTCATATTACTAAATCACGCGGTCAAATATTGTGTATTGATGAATTGATGAATACACATACATAGACGCATACACACCGATTTGTGGGTAGAGGAAGAACGTGGCCCATGTGACTGTGTAGGTGAGGTAGACCAGAAGGTATTGCAGACAGAATCTGTAATGGAAGGATATGAAGAGGGAAAGAGAGAGAGAGAGAGAGAGAGAGAGAGAGAAAGAGAGAGTAAAGAGTATCACCTCATCTGTTTCCGGTAGTTCCTCCCACTCTGCGACGTTTTTCGCATCTTGCCAATGTACCGAAACATCTACGAAAACGAACCAATCAAATAAATCAATCAATGAATCAATCAATCACCACGATATAGGACACTGCGCATATGAGGCTAGTGCCGGAGTCTAGAGGCAGGTCCACGTATGTGGCCGATGAGTTGGCGGTCGCGTTGCCGAACACCAGGTAGGAGTAGCTGAAGAACCGCCAGTCCGGGATGATCCTGAAGGATAATTGCGCGTGATCGGTGCACATGACACGCGAATAGTGCGATACGATTTGAACTGAAAAAAACACGTATTTCATGTTTGTTTGTTTTTTGGTTTAGCCGGTCCCCAAGACAAGGCAGGGTATATTTCAAATCGGGTTGCTTGCGCTTGATCGGTGCACAGACCGCCATGACACGCAAATAGGCGAATGGTGCGATACGATTTGAACTGGAAAAATGGCGTGAACTTTAAGCATGTGTTGTGTGTTGTGTTCCTTTTTTAGTTTAGCCGGTCCCCGAGACAAGGCAGGGTTTCGGATTATGACGACGTCAGCAGAGGGACGTGTGATCGAAAGATTCACATGGGTGGAGGGAGCTCGGGAAAGTTCGGTAAGATTGAAATTTAGGTTATTAAATGACACGCGTGACATGAGTTTTCGACTATAGAACTAGTACAACAGTTCTCATATGTTTTGGTTATTCTATGAGTATGAAGTAATGTGACAAAACGGGGAGTAAAACGGGAGAGAGAGAGAGAGAGAGAGAGAGAGAGAGAGAGAGAGAGAGATACTTCTGCTCACCTGCAGCACGGCGACAGTAGCTGCGAGAAGGTGACCAAGCCTCCGCTGACGGCGGCGCATGCCAGCAGCATGCCTGCGAGGGTGCGGCGAGTGAACAGATCCACGTGCGGATAGCACACAACGAGAAGTCTGCAAGATATGGCGACGTTACAGTATGTGCATGTCTGTGTGTGTTTCTTATGCTGTGTGTTCAAAGACCGTTTTTACGAATTTCAGTGAGTAAAACCTTTTTCACAGTTATGTAGAAAAGGTTAACTTTATGGTGAAAAACGGATGTTCATCAAAACCCCCACGATTTCTAAGAAAAATTAGCATACCTGTTGACAGACATGAGAATCTGTATGAAGGATCCCAAATACCATACGCCCAGGAATACGGTAGCCGCTACCGTCACCCCAACACTGTAGGCATCAGGGAAGAAGAAGGACTGAAAGAACATTAATTTGTTCAGTATCTACTTTGTACTTTTACATTAACTAATGTTTTTGAATCTTGAATACCGTACCCCGAACACGTAGGTCGGACCGACGTACGACACGTGGAGAAGCAGTTGAACGCTCTCGGAGCAGATATTGAACAACGAGATGATGTAGACGCAATGATTAGCGTGCGAGGCAAGAGTGAGACGACCTCTGAACAGGTGCACGGTTACGGTACATTGATCGCCTATTTTGTTTGTGATCGGCTATTCCGGCGTACAAAAGTGGCCGGTGCAATTTCATAAATGACCTACTTTCTTCCTGTTCTCTTTCTGTTTACTGCTACTTAATACTGTTGCCGCACCTGATTATAGCCGACACGACGAGTATGTTGATGGTGAGCATGCACCACATCTCCAGCCAGAGACACGATCCGAGCAGTCGGCGGACGAGCGGAGGCGAGACGTAGTCGAGATCCATTACTGGAGTACGGTAACAAGTTACGGTAAGAAAAGGACTGTTTACAGTTCACGTTTTACTGCTCACTTTATCGGTCATTATGAACGATCTTGAAGAACTATAAATCACGAGTATGGTGCGGTATGGGAGTAATTATGACTTATGACTTATGACAGGAGAGACTTATTAGTCATCCATCTATTGCATCCGGTTATTTAAAGAAGAACAACGGGGAAAATAGGAATGCCGGTCAATAAGGGCAAAATGATACTTCGGAACACGATTCTGGCAATGAAAATTGTGAGAGGCTTCAAAAAGTTACGTTTTTGAATTATTAGTTACGACTCCTTTGTTCAAACAGCCTAATTGGACGGCCTCACTCTGCTTCCCGCCGCTGCCATACTCGCGGTTTCCCGCCAAAATCTGGTTCCGGGCGCGCTAATGTTTTGGGCCGGTGACTCTTTCCCCGGAGTTCTTCTTTAAATTAAAGGATGTATCCAGACAATGGAATAACCTCTGATCTTTAGGATTGAGTAGTTTTGTTCTCTTTAACAAAAACGAACTTTCACAAAAATTATATTAGCAAAAATTGTTTTATAAAAATGATGAAAAAAATACTCGAGAACGATAAAGGGGAGAGAACGGAACGGTAAATATGGTACGGTGTTGTCAAATGTGTTGATGACTGATCATAATGAATGATTTGTGTGTTGTATTATTGAATGGAGTATTTATGATTTGGTAGTGGTAAGTTGTGTATTCGAGAAAAACAATAGTATGTTATACAAAAGCGTCATAATGACAGTTTCGTGGAATTTCGCTGCGAAGTCGAAATATATAAAATCCCACGTGCATGGGACTTTTTTGTCAATATAACTTTCGGAAAAAGTAGTAGTATACAAGTATATTACCACGTTGAGTAAGTGCATAACATATGCAACGCAACATCGGGAACACAACAGGGACTACGGTAGGAGAGAAGATTGAGGAAGAAACATAGAAGTGCGCCGACTGTTTTTCATACTTTCTCTCTTCCCACTATCAGGATGATTACAAGGCAAGGAAGGCCTTGAAAGTGTTTTGAAAAAAACGAAAAATGCATTTCGTGATCATGAAGACTGTATACACTATTGCGACCGTTGAAATTACAGCGCTGTAAGGAAATAAGGTTAAAACAGATATTCGTATATATGTATGTTTTTTGCACTTACGAAGAAAACACAAAATATTTTTGTACACAATAATACTAATAAAGTTTATTTCCGTGTACATTCTCTGGTTTAATCTCGGTTCGGTAAAAAAAAAAACACTAGTTGTGCGGTGATAAGAACCCCACGTGACAGAAAAAAAACTTCAAAGTGACAATTTTATTGATCCGCAATCGGAAAAATTTTGAGAGATGCGTATCACATAGGGACGTGTTTATCGGCTTCTACGACTTGAGTTTATGCTAAAAACTGATTTTCATCTAAAAAATTTGTTTTGAAATTCCTGTCATTCAAGACGTTTTAGACACTCAACTGTGATGTCACCTAACTTTCTACCCACAAAGCATTCAAAATCAACTATTTTTGGGTCAAAAAGTAGTTTTAATCATGAAAAAAGTTCTAGTTTTCAGGCTTATTAGATGTTATTTGATGTATTCATTAACTTTTCATGAGTGTAATATCATTTTTAAGTGAAATTGTCTCTAAATAAACAGAAACCACACAGAATCTCTTGTACCTGTTGCATGTTCTTTCGACAGAAAATTTTAAAATGTTCTTTTCAAATGTCGAAAAGTGCATTAGTCTTACATGGACAATAGAGCAAAACATTATAATGATCATTTACACACGATAAGAGCAAAAAATGATATGAAAGATAAAACAGAGCGCATGGACTACGAATATTTTTAATCAATCGCAATATTGCAATACAGTTTGAGTATTGATTCGCAAAGAAAATAAATAACTTAACTACTCATATGCAATATGTGTGATGTTTGAAACTTTGTTTCTAATAAGTACAATGTATTTCCAATTAGCACATGTGCACATGAGTAATTAAAGGAGAGGTGTACGCAACTACATAACACGGAATAATAACACGGTATAATAACATTTTTGTAGCGAATTATTATATGGTTAAGTAAAACAGACTCGAAAAAAATCTAGAATAAACGTGTGATGAAGAATAGTTTTTTTTTTGGTTCAGGTTTAACATTTCATTATTTCGTTATGTACTTATAGGAATGGACTAAAGTTTGTGCAAAATGCGTCTAAATGAGTTTATTATAAATTTTGTAATGCTGTGGTAACGCGGTTAGTGTAGCATGCTATGCTGGTTCGATTCCCGCAGCGTGCAAACAGTTTTGCCAAGTTGCCAAGTTCTCATGAATGAGTTTCGATGAACCATGGTAACGCTAAACAATTTTTAATACGGTAATCCGGTGAGTCACACCGAAAATCACATACAAGGGATCGTGACTAAAAATAGTTTTGTTGTTTTTGGCAAGGAGCCGATGACCAGGCACATTACACTATTAATTCATATCAATGTGATATGAACGCATCACGAAACTCACGCAAGGTTTGGATAACTTCAAGAAAAACAATCTTCCTATTTTATTTGCGCAAAAATATATTAAAAAATGAAGATATTTTCCCACGTTTACGCCATTATATGCAATGGCTTCGTTGACGAGAACAAAAGCGAGCCTAACCTAAATATCAGTGACTATTCCATTGTGTCATTTTCCGAATACATCCTTTGATACATAATTACGCTAATCCTATTAATCCCACCAAACAATCACATACGCAACTAAACCAAACTGAAGATAACATGTTGTTGTGTGCTGCCCATACTTTTTATATCAGTGATATATCAGTGAGCAGTGATCATAAATAATCATTATAAGCTGTGCGCACTCGGAAATCTATTTAATTACGGGTTTTCAGAAAGAAAATGAGATGAGAACGAATTAAAAGAAGAAAAAACGCATTGATCGTCAATGTGTTGTGTTATAGAATTGAATATAAACTCGTTGATTAGACTGTATTGTATGCGCAGAACGATAGTTTCCGGTCTAATCCGCTTACAGCTTGCAAAAGGTGCTCTAATAAACTTCTTTCTTTCGTGAAATCCTGAGTTTTGTCAACAATGTACGCAACACTTACACACGATGTAAGTTCCTTTGTAAAGTCAGGTTTCATACATTTACGTTCACATGTCGCTTTTGTAGCGAGTTTACGCTAGACCTAGCCTAGATGTCCTAGGAGTCCTAGGTTAAAACCAAAAGAAAATAAAAGAAATTGTGTATAACTCATGAGGAAAACAGACACAGTTATTTAATCGCGAATTTGGAAAAAAAAGTAAACGAAAACTGCTGATAAACAAACTTTTTTTAAACAAGGAAAGAAACATGCGTAAACGCGGACAAGGAGAAAAATGCCATATGCAAGATAAGAGTGAATACATTATCATAAGTGGGAACGAAGAAAGGAAACCATGAAGAAAACAAATTTCCCAGACTAGTGAAAATGATTAGGGGACTGAGACTATAAAACAAAATTCCTATGATCAATAACAATGGAGGCTACATTAGATTTAAATATTCTGGCTCTAGAAGCCAAAAATGAGAATCGACAACGTCGGCGTGTCTTGGCTAGCGGCTGACAACGTGTCAGGGCGGTTGCCGACCCCCAAAAAACATGTTTTTGTCCGCAAATCCGCTGTCAGTAAACGTCAACATTCAACAAGTGGCATGGAAGGAGCGAACTCGATGGATGGATGGATAGACGCGCTCACTGCGCTACCCGAGTCGGCGGAGCACTTGATTCGCTGCTCGGCTTTTCCCCTAATGCTCACGCAACCCACGTGTGTTCATTCGGTCCTCGTGACAACTGCAGTCTGGTTGTAACGCTCGATATCTGAAACAAAACGGCATTTAAAAATAGCGCGGCGTGGTGGTATATGTGAGATGTGAGAGAATTTTCAACGTGTCAACAGTTTATGCGTGCGGATCGTTCAAACGGACCAATGAGAGATATGTGAAAATAGGGGGACAAAGTACATCATTGAAACTCACAGTTACATACATGTACACTCGTGCAACGCCTCCCATCCCACGCACTGTGTTCGAAGTGCTTGGGAAGTCCTTGTGGGATAATTAAAAAATGTCATGAGTTACCTTTAAATGTTACTTATGATGAAGTCCCCCGAGAGAGAATCCAAATGGCTAGATCCCTCATAGGTCATAGGACCTCATAATGAGGAAAAGATGGTCGATACCCTTGACGGCAGACTGAAATGATATTTGAAATACATATATAAATAAACTGAAAATGTTTTTTAATCTTTGCGACGAACGAACGGATTAACGGAAATCGCTTGTTTGAGTTTTGAGTGTGTGTGTGTGTGTGTGTGCGTGTGCGTGTGTGTTTAAAAAACACCAATCTGTGCGACTCATTGGATTGGGAAAACAGAACTATTTGTGCTTTTCCCCATTCAGTCTGCTCGCGATAAGACAATGCGGCGACCCGCTTCTTACCACTACCTCCCACATTTGATCGATCGATCAATCGAGCGGACCGCCGACTAGCCTTCGGCACTTTGCACGGCACCTGAGGTCACCTCAATCTCCTCACAAGCTCATTCTTCTTACCTTTTCCCACCTTTTCCTTCGTTTGCACTATGGAATATCTGATCGCTGAACTCAATCCCGGCTTTTCCAAACACGGAGAAATTCTAAAGGTAAAGATGTGTTTCACATAAACTTACGGTTTCAAATATATAATTGTCTGACTTATTCCTTCCAGTTCCTCTCATCTCTTGATGTGAACACGTACTTTGTGGGTAGCGTCGCATTCGGGGCGGAGCTAGCCAGACTGCGCCACATTGATAGCAAGGTGATAGGAGTAGTTCATTATCGCTATTCTATGATTACGCATGGGAAATTGTTTGCGAAACAGGCGAAATACACTGAGAATAATAATCACAGTTCTCCTCCCGTCCTGCTACCGTATCCGTGGCTTGTGGAACAGACGCCCTGGAATTTGATGTCAATGCTACGAGAAGTGCAACATGTGAAACAAGGGTGGGTGGACACGGCTGTAAACAGAGTTCAGAGGTTGATCCGGAGTCGTTGAACATAGCATTTCAATCACAATAATGTGAATGGATTCACTCTATAGGTTAGCAGATCCTGTACGCACTATCGCTGAAATGCTGCAGATTCCGCCGTCGATCGAAGACTGGCGGTGGATGTGCGAGGATTCGAGCGATTCCGACGACGACGAGACAGAAGACGTCAACCTGGATCGCAAGCCGGCGATTCGGCTGGTGGAAGACGTGACACGGCAAGAGTCAGAGGTACGTGAACAGTTCTCATCCCATCGACGCCGCAAAAGTAAAAGAAAACCATTATTGCAATAACCTCTCTAATGGTGGCGCACTTGAACATTGCGCAGAAATCAGTGTTCAAAACATTCAAAACAAAACAAACAACAAAACAAACAAAACAAACACAACAACAAAACAAACAAAACAAACAAACAATCAAAACAAACAGAATTCAAAATAATCAACTTCTCAGCCGTCCGCGTGTTCCCTATTCGACGACCGCGGCGAGAAGCCGTGTGTGCTAGAGACGCCATCTGCAACATCTGCACTCACCGAGCCGGCACCACACCCACACACAACGCCCGTCTTCAGAGAGGAGGTACTACGAATGTTAGGATACGATACTTCCAGGGATGAGTCGTACTGGGATTGTCCGTATCTAAACCACATTGAGTATATAGAATTTGTGAAACGTATCTGCATTCTCACACACAACTTCAAAACACTTGATCATCGGTCAAACACATCGGTCTGGTGGAAGGGATGGAAACCGAATGTGTGCTACTCTTTTATTTTATTTTAGCAATATTCCGACTCGCCCGTCTCTTCCTCCTCCGCCTCCGATTCGGATGAGTGGCGGCCGACTCCCAAGAAGAAGGGGAGGAGATCTCGGGTGGTCGAGAGTGACCAGAGCGAGGAGGTGTGTTGTTTGTTTATCAGTCTGATTCCGGTCTACAGTGGCACACATACAATTCTATATCTGATAAATTGGGGCTGGAAGAGGCGCGAGTCCTGACTGTTCATGGTAGATGGGGCTCGAACATCGCGAAGTGACCAGTTCCGGTCGTAAACAAATTGTGGATATCGTTTCGGTTGTAAACAAATTGTGGATATCGTACAATCGGACATGTCTATACTCTAACGGTTCAGGATTCTGAACAAGACGACTCGGATCAGTCCGACTACCGCCGATCGCCGCCAGCCAAGAAGCGGGCGAGTGAGACAGGGAAGAGTTGCGCGAAGAAGAGGAAGAGACGTGTGAGTTCGGCTGTGCGCGCGCCGACCGGACCCCGACCGGTGCTGGGAGACACGCCGAGGACCGAGATGCAGGTCGCATGTCAGGTGAGGGAGAGCTTGCAATACTAGTTACAGTCGTTATAATCCAAGGCTCTGTCTTGTTTTCGGCTGAGAACAATTGGTACGGCTATATCCTTGTTACTCTCTATGAGTAGTGAGATAAACGCAATACCAACAATAAAAAAGGAGCGAGCCTATTCGCTATCGTACCGGAAAAGTGTTATTAGTTCAAGAAACTCTCACATCAAATTTCGTTGTATGTGTTTCTGACTAAGATCTAAGAAATCCTATAAATTTGGTTCTATTCCTAAGGTGTGGCTATCATAAGGCGAGGGAGCCCATGCAGTTCAGTAGCCACGGGCTACGGAACAGTTTTCGATCATGGAATGAATGAGAATCGCTGAACCTTTATGCGTACACCTCTTTCCAGTTCCCCTCGTGTCGGTTCACGCTGCGCACGTGGAATCCGCGCCTGATCACGCGGTACATGCTGCCGCATGCACTCACTCATGTAGAGGCGGACAGATGGGGAAGGAGGTACAGGTGCAGCGGGTGCGACGAGAGCAGTGAGTGGGGGAGAGAGAGGGAGGGAGAGAGGGGAGAGGGAGATATGAAATGAAGAGAGGGATGGAGAGAGAGAGAACAATGACAATTTGAGAATCGAAGAACAAGCTGAAGAACGCGGTGAAGAATCAGCACTTTGACGGCAAAACGCACAAGCCGATCGATCGACTGCTCGACGAGGAGGAGAAACCAGTGGGTGAACTATTAGTTAGTTACACAACTAGTAAACGACGTTTTACTACTCGCTCAGTCGCTACTCCACTATACCTAGCGCCAGAGGAATAGCTTTCGATCTATATACCTCGCCTGCAACGCACTATTGCCGCAATCTGATTGTCAGTCTGCCTTTGATCTACCGCACAGCGAGATTAAAATTAAACTGTTGCAGTTCATCTTCGAATGCTCTCGTCTCTACACTCTCTCGTTTCCCGGCTGGCAGCTTGCCAAGGCGTTGCTGGACGCTTTTCTCCTCATAGATGAGCAGCCGCCGCGAGTGGGCGGAGACAAGAAGGGCGTGACGGTGACTGGAGGAGCTAGTCTGGAGTATCAGTGTCAAGTGAGTGAGCTTTTGAACACATGGACGGCGATTCATTAAAGAAACGGAAGAACAACATGATTTATGCGTATTCGTTGAAACGTATCCGTGGCCAAAACAAATCGAATGAAACGTGTCTTTGTCCGTTTGCGTTCAGCTCAACATTGCTCGTCAAAAACATTATGTTGTCCAATAGTTCTACAGTACCCTAAAGTCTTAACTCGTGAAATATTCATCACACGTGCACAGTTCTTTTTTGCAAAGCTGTCATCACACCTCGCTAGCGTAGTGGTAACGCTCTCACTTGAAATGTTCAATTTGAAAACTTCTCGTGAAACTTCTCGTGTCTCTCGTGAAAAGCAGGAAACTCATGTGCGAGCCCACTATACTATCCAGTATCCACTAAGGAGGTGCATGCTGCAGATAGGGAACAGTTGGATACGTACATACCGTTCATTTACTATTTCATTCACTCTTTCAGCTGTGTCCCACCGTTCTGCATCCGACGGACCACTCGGTGATGGGACAGCACCTGCTGGGACATGCCACCATACACATGGACAAGACGATGGGCAAGAGATTCAAGTGCAGAGAGTGCGGGGTGACCAGTGAGTGGAGAGGGAGGGAGTGAGTGAGAGAGGGGGAGAGGGTGGGAGAGAGAGGAAGGGAGAGAATGGAAAGAGAGAGAGAGAGAGAGAGAGAGAGAGAGAGAGAGAGAGAAATATCCTTACAGGATCGAACTCGAACGTCAAGAACAGTCACTTTGACAAGACGCTGCATGTGGCGATCGACAGAGCGGCTGATGTGAAGGAGAAGAAAGTAAGCATCTCTCTCTCTCTCTCTCTCTCTCTCTCTCTCTCTCTTCACATTTTCTAAAAATAATAATATAATAATTGTTTATCTATAACAAACAGTCTAGTACTAAATGGGGATATTTATGGAAATGGGTTGGACGGCCGTGAGTCGAACATTCACTCCTTTTCACTCTTTTCAGTTTGTTCGCGAGTGTGCTCGTGTCTTTTTCTCCTGTTTCCCGGACGCTGAACTGCCGAAGAATATCCAGGCGACACTAGATGTTCTTGATGGAAAGAAACAAGACGAGCAGATAAAGGAGGGAAGTTTCGACATTCAGTGCAAGGTGCGAAGAGAAGGAGAGAGAGAGAGGAGATAATGGGAAGGAAGGAGAGAGACATAGTCATACTAATGCCAACAATATGGCTATTGTCGGAATACGTTTCACGGATGGGTTAATATCACTAAAAGATAGTTTCATCCATTAGTTTTCAGTCGATGTACTTACTATTGAACAACAAACAAAAAACCTACAAATCTAAAACATGATACACATAGAAAGAAGCTGCTCCACTTTCATGGTCAGTGGAGGACTCGTTCATGCTAGTGGTGGAGGAGCATGCGGGAGTGGAGGGAACGTCCTACATCCCCTTCCAGGTGTGCTCTATCGATCTCCATCCCACCCTGAAAGCGTGCGTGCCGGGAAAGGCCTACGACCACACGCTCACGCACATTGTCAACACGTGCGGCAAGCGGTTCAAGTGCGAGGGGTGTGCGGAGCAGAGTGAGTAGAGAGAGGGGGAGAGAGAGGGAGATAGAGAGACAGAAAGAGAGAGAAAGAGAGAGAGAGAGAGAGAGATAGTGAGAGAGAGATTGCAGGAGTGGCGAACAATCGCCACTTCAATTTGACCGGCCATCGCTCCATAGATCGAGTGCACGCCGGGGACAAAGAGGTAATAAATCAAAAAGTTTTTTCTTCAATTTCAATAACTTTTTTTCTAGTTCATTCTGGAGTCTGTCCGTCAGTTCTCTCTTTGCTTTCCGGGATGCGAGATGCCGGGATTTGTCAAAATCAGTGTTGAGCAACTTGGAAAGGAGGAGGAGCAGAAAGAGCAGCCGACTCTCGATCTCAAACCAGACCCAGACGCGCAATTCGATGAAGACCAAGAGTTTATGTAACATTACTGTTTTCTTTTGTTAGAAGTGTTTGATTAGCTGTTTGTACTAGATCACGAATTTTCTCTTGTTATTGTTATATAATACACACCAAAAAGAGGAGCCCGATAATAATAAAAGTTGCATTATTTTTTTAATCTGAACCCAATTCAAAAACGCAAATATTCATTCAACTCGTTTTACGCAAACACCAATACAACACTCGTCCGAGACCATCAAAATCACCAAACAATCAACAAAGTGGGATACAACAAAGACATGAGAGTAACCATAGTCGGACGTGGAGGAGCACTGCTCCTCCTCCTGCTCCTTCTACTCCTCTCCCCTCCTCCTCTTGTTCATCTTGTTCCTCGGATCGTTGATATCGTACCAGTCCTCCGAAATTTCACTGAAAACAGAAAACACATGTTTCTTCTGTTAAAACTAGTATACGTTTCACAAGATATACACAATACATGATGTTCAACCAACTCAATTCTGTCTGAACAAAAAAACAAAACAAAATAAACATAAATAAATAGAATATTCTAATCACTGACCGCATGTTGGCGTCCTTTGCCCTGGTGATGTTCGGATCGGGAGCAGGGGCGACGAACCTCGTCTTCATCCTGTGAGCAACTCTCTCTCCCCCCTCTCTCTCTCCTCCTCCTCCCTCCCTCTTTCCACTCACCACTCGGTTCCCTCAATGTCCTCTGCATCGAAATTCATTCCCTCCTCCTCCTCTCCATCTCCCTCCTCCTTCTCCTCTTCCTTCTTCTCCTCCTCCTCCTCCTCCTTCAATTCGATCTTCTTGTCGAAAAGAATCGCCTGCTGGTCCGATGCCCCGAGTCGACGCTGGAATCGCTCCAACAACGACATCGTCTGAAACGAATACACAACTTATCACTTATCAGCTAATCACTCATTGTTTTTTTTTTCTAGAATGGATCCATAATCTATCATACACCCTCCATTACGCAAATGTGACATGTATTAGTCATTTTGTCCGAAGATCAGATAGATTGCGACAAAACTCTGATCTCCCATCATGAAACAATTGTGAAACGTACAACATCAAAGATGCATTACACGATCTCTTTCTTTTCTCTTCCCTTTCTCCCCCCCCTCTCTCCCTCTCCCTCTCTTTATCTCTTTATCTCTCTCTGTCTCTCTCCCTCCCACTCTCTCTCTCTCTCTCTCTCTCTCTCTCTCTCTCTCTCTCTCTTTCCCCCTCCCCTCACCTGCTCCTCCCTCTTAGGATCTCTCTGCTTGACGATACTCTTGGCCTTTCCCTTGAACTTCATTTTCATGCCAGTGTACAGAGCCATCGCCTCCGTCTCGGGAAGAGCTGGAAAATATAAAAGGATATACTGAAGTTCACATATATGTTTCACATCTTCATAGAACCAAAACAGTCTATCAGTATTTTCAATAGATCCATCAAAAGCTATAGTTCAAGCACTGCTCCTATTCTCTGTCCAAAACAATCCTTCCTGTTGCTCCTCCATCTCCACTCACCCTCCTCCTCCACCTCCTCCTTCTCCTTCGGACGACGGAGCGCCTTCTTGTACTGCTTCTGCATCGCCTTCAGCTCAGACTGCAGCTCCGCCCTACAATCAATCGAATGATATTCAATCGATACCAATCGATACTCACACTTCCTTCTTCTTCTTCTCGTCCCTCGCGCGCACTATCATCTCATCCAGGTCCTCCTCTTTCTCGTCGTTCTGCAAAAAAATCTTTTAAAAAAAAACCATCACATTTATGCTGCACCATTTCAGTAAAGGCAAACTGTGGCATGGTCATTAATATGTGTCATATTTGAAAGGAGAACACAGGAAATTAAAAAAAAACCCCATGGCGAAAAAAAGTGTATCATAGAAACTCCAAACAATACGCTTCGCGGCCACGCTACAACATAAGCCGCATTCAAATCCACTAAAGAGTTTGTACCACTTTTGCTTAACATCGACGTCGTCTCTTGCTTCCCTCCCAATCTCAGCATACCTCCCAAAGCCATAATGCACAATGTGTCTTCTACCAGACTCCCAACACTGATCTCCTCCTCCTCCTCCTCCCTCCCTCCCCACCTCGCCCACTCTCCTCCCATCCCCTCATACCTTCTCCTCCTCGGCCGCCCGTCTCTTCTTGGCAAACTTGGCGCGGATGCGGTCGGCCGCGCCAGAGTCGTCTTCACGCTCCTCCTCCTGAATCCATTTCATTCCACTCCCCCTCTCTCCTCCCTCACTCCTTCCCTCACTCCTTCCCTCACTACTTCTCTCTCTCTCTCTCCCTCCTCTCTCCCTTCTCTCTATTCCTTCCTCCCTCCCACTCTCCCCCCCCACCGCATTGTAGTCCCCCATCTCGTCCCTGGTGACTGCCACCTGCTTGCTCAGCCTCTCGTCATCCAGCACATCGTGCGCCGACTTGCCCTTCCCGGACAGCGACTGCAAACATGTATGTATGCCCCCTCTTCCTTCCTCCCACCCCTTCCACCTTGCATTGACAGACCAAATATTTTGATACACTTACCAACACATGAACATTCCCCTTTCCTTTCAAGCAACTCCAAGTGGAATGATTGTGCAACAAGCTCACAATCAGAGCGACTCACGAGCCCGTCATCTGACTCCCCCTCTCCCCCCCCTCTCTCCTACCTTGCTGACAGCCGTCAGCTCCTCCTCGTCCTCCTCCGCCTCGTCCCCAAACGACAGTAACTGCAGCTTCTTCGACTCCACCTGCAACCCCACAGTCAATCAATCAATCAATAACCAATATGCTTATTCACAATACAATACGCTGATCATTCGTCGTGCAAGTGTATTGCTACTGATGAATACTGATTTATTACTGCCAGGATCGAAAATGTGTCGTCCGCAGGATTCGAAAACATATGGTTCCGATTACATTGCTACGGTAGTATTGCTCAGCAAAACACCCACCTAGCACACTTCAAACCAGAAACATATTTCACCCATTCATAATGCGTATGTACACACCCACCTTCTTCACTTCCTTCTTCTTCTCCTTCTTGCGCTTCTCCTTCTCGCTGAAATACAATACCAATCAATCAACAAATCAATACCTCTCTCACCGAAGCACAATGTCGTCGAAGGGGTTGGTGATGATCTTGGCTCCGGTGATCTTGTGCGGGCGGGTCGGCCGCTCGTTCGCGTCCACCTGCAAAGACGAGTGTTCTTTCGACGGCATACAGTGTCTCAAGCATGGTGTGATAGTTTCATCCCATGTATTTTGTTTGAGCCCAATAAGGCAGTCAAATGAAAAGGCGGAAATAGTTGTGCTTTTTAGGATGTGCATGCGTGTTTCCATTGTACCATTTATAATGCGTGAAAAATGTGCTCAAATCATGTTTCAGCATTTCATGATCTCTTTCGGTGCACAGAAATTGTAATCCTGGGTCATCCTCGAAATTCACCGTTCAGTGAAACCTATAGGACTAGATCTCAAAGGGAGAGAAAGAGGAGAGCATTCTAGAGAGTCACCGCCGCGTCATTCTACAGCCTTGACGAATTCGAGTGGACAGCTGAGCTCCAGTGCGCGTGACACCATAGAGCCCGGCAACCGTTCGCCACCACAAGTGCACTCCTTCCGCAATCGAGAAGATGCACCTGATGCAACTCGCCTGCTACACCACCAACATCCTCGCCAATCTCACAGAGCCTCTCACTCAGCTCAACTACACCGACAGTCAGGAGCTGTGCATGCAGTCGACCAACGAGACGCGCTACTCGGCACAGCTCTTCCATCACAACGCCACACTTGCCGCGGTGACACACATTTTTATAATAATAGTATATTCATCAGTTGTTATGACATACACACAAATCGAACTTGCGAGATGCGAGACACAATGCGAGACGAGACATGATGACACTGGGTTTCAGTGCTTCAACGGACCGACGTTCAACCACGCGGAGATGGAGGCACTTTGTCAATTCAGCAAATTTAAAGGAGAGCTATTGGGATTCATGCAGGTATATATTGAGATTAATGCATTTGTGACAGAGCAATTCACAAGTCGCAGGTGTTCGCCAACCTGAACCTCCCTGTGTGTGTGAAATCCGGACCGCGCGTCTTGCAACCGTACCAATATCAGGTAAGAATTGGCGCATGCCGTGAGTGTTGTTGCATTATTGATAGCATATGCACATATCCTTATGCACAATTGAATTTACTTACTGCAGATGTCAAAATACAAAGGGGTTTAGCAATGAGACGATTGTAGCAAACGATCCCGCTCATCGCTCTATACTACGGCAACTTCATTCGTCACGCTGTGGTTGCATCACCTGTCGAAGCGGCGCGCCTCATGAACAAGGGATACAAGCAGGAACACAATCGTACGCTGAACTAGCAATGCTGCTGTCAACATCATTTAGGACAGCTCGGTCGCATCGTCCAACCAACTCTGTCTGATGCCAACCTGCAGCGGTTCAATAAGACATGCGAGGGACAGCTGATACCCATCTATGATATGCAATACGTCGACGATGTCACCAAAAACAGTAGGTTCTTTTCAAACTTTCAGAATTATACCTCGTCGAAAAGTAGCCTCTAAATCCAACTTGCAGCAATGCAAATCCTATCTACTGACGGTGACGACGGCCAGTTCGATCGCAACATGACGGATATGGTGTGGCAACTGCAAGGCTACTGCAACAATGTCAACGACTGCATGGCGACAGTCCCACTGTACAAGCTCGACAAGACAGGTTATGGAATAACATCTACTTTCGAAACATATAACGTACTCAGGTCATGACAGACTCATCTCTTCCTCATCAAATGAAGTAGAGAATTTGAAAGACGCTGCCGGGTGGAATGGCACACTGGACACACTCTGCTACGCTTGGCCATAATGGAAGCACAACGATGCAGGCAACTGAGACTATTCGAATTTCGAATATCACGATATGTGTTTTTTTCATGTCTATAATTATTTTTTTGCTCGCGGAGTTACCGTTTGTAGATCACATTAAGAGGAAAGGAACACCGGGAGTTATAAAACTATCTAATTCTAATGAATTAAGGTACGGAAATCAAATGATTACCGATCTCACAACGACTTTCGAACTCCCCCCTTGCTTAGTCCTTGTGACTTGTGACGTACCGTATGCACTTGTTGTATAGTCAGAATATAGAGATTCTGGATAAATGATTGATTGATTATGGACAATCTCGATGTAATTTGACAGTCTCTTAGAGAAAGCATTAAAGACGTCTCACTTACTTGGGAACCAATTTGTGCAGACAGGTTGCAGTAACCCGGCAACCGGGAACCATCAAAATTGCTCGAGGGCCACAATCTCCAACTAGCAGTAGCAGGATGCAGTTGTTACAAATTGCATGCTACACCACTCAGTTCCTAAACAATCTGACGACTAGTCTCAATGAGATGGGCTACTCTGAGGAGATGGGCTTGTGCAATCAAGCCACCAACGAATCGCTCTACTCCGTGCAACTGTTCCACCCAAATGCCTCCCTTGCCGCAGTGAGTATCTCCGTGTACAGTGTATTTATAAATGTATTGTTACATGTATTTGCTCTTCATTTCATATAACCCCAACACTAACCTGAGTGATTCTGTATGCACGTGTAATCATTGTCTGCTATTACAAACTACTCGCGTCAATTTGAAGTAATCCTAATGTTTAGTGTTTCAACGGCGCCACATTCGACCACGCTTCGATGGAAACACTCTGTAAATTCACAAAATCTCCCATGGAAGAATTGGGATTTCTGCAGGTGAAATCGTGCACACAATACAGTAGTGAGATGGAAGATTGAAGGTGTTCGCAAATATCGACAATTTGTTCTGCGACGAATACCCAGTGCACGCGTTCAAACAACTGCGACTACAGGTCTGTTCAGCTTGGGTCGCGGAAGAAAGTGCGCCGTTTCAGCAAACATATCCCCTGTTCGCATTCTACAACGCTACGCTGCTGAGACATGTAGTGGCCGCGTCACCTCGTGCAGTGACCGACATACTACAACAGTACCGCCAAGAATCTCGTGAGTGAGTGCGTACGAGTTCGCACAGCAATCTTCCTTCAGGCAAGCTCGGTCGAATCATCCGGCCACATCTCTCGGAAGCCAATCTACGCTGGTTCAATGACACGTGCAACGGCGATCTCATTCCCGTCAATGATATACGATACGTGGATAGTAGAACAAAGAGGGGTGAGTTGCTGCAATTTTGAAAGATTTCTTCACGCATGGACGAGTTCAGCGATGAGGACGCTATCGACAGGCCTCTCCGATCAGCATATTGCAAATGCTACGACACAGCTGCTAGGATACTGTACCACCACATTCGAAAACTGCGGCGCCAACGTGCCACTGCTAAAACTCGAACACAAGGGTGTGAGAGAGAGAGAGAGAGACAGAGAGAGAGAGAGAGAGCGACAGGAAGAGAGAAGAGGGGAGGGAGGGAAGGAACCAATGTCGCTCACACAGGCATAGATCGCATCGTCTCATCGAGCCATATCGAAGCAACATCATTGAACAGCAAATCTCCTTGGAAAGACTCAATGAGCATACTCTGCTTCACTTGGCAATAACTGACCGGAACGACAAACTCAGAAACTTGTTAGATGTTATCTGCTTCTATGATATTCGGTGATAATGACACAAATTGTAATGCAATAGTTCTCTATCCCATGTCCCATTCTCTATCCCATGTCCCATCCTAATCTAACACTATTAAACCCTCTTCTCCCCCTCTCTCTCTCCCTCCCTCTTCTCCCTCTCTCTCTCCCCCCTTCCCCACTCACCTCACATTCCGCCATCGCCAGCATATTGTACACCGTAGCACCCACCACCTGAAACGGCACATGTCGAATAAAAATACTGCAAGATGCGTTTTGCACAAATGCCTACACCCATATACACTTGGCGGTACTAATGGTCAGTATCTCTTGCACGCTGTATGGTCGTGTTTCGCAGGCGTCTCGAGTTTCGAACAAACTGGCCGCTATTTCATGTTCGAGATACTCCTCCCTCCTCTCCACCCACCTTTCCGAACAGCGTGTGCTTCTTGTTCAGCTCCTTGTTCGGCTCCGTGCCAATCGTGAAGAAGAACTGAAACGAGTGACATGTCAGTACCGATTGATCGCTCACTGAACAGTAGCATTCATCAAAGTGTCCGATAACCTGGCATATTCGCCTCCCATACAGAACTACAATACGAATCCATACTCCTCTAATTTCACAAATAAAGTAGCTGACAGAAATGCGCGCTGATACATACATCTGCTGTTTTGCTGTTATTACAGTACCCATGCTCCCAACTGCTACAGTCTGTTTTAGCTACAGTACCTACCCCTGTTACTACAGTACCCTTAACTGCTACAGTACTCAACCCCACATACTACAGTAGCCCCCCGCTAACTACCCCCCGCTCACCTGGCTGCCGTTGTCGTCCTTGCCGGCGTTGGCCATTCCGAGCAGACCGCGGCGGTTGAATGCGAGACGCTGGTGAAACTCGTCCTGAAAAAAATTTTCATAAGAAAAGTCCGTTTTTTTCACTGAAAACTTGCGTGTTATAGTAGGATCAGCATTCTTATCAAACTATCAAAGTACAGATACTCGAGAACGAATAAATCTCGAATATATCATATCATAATCTCGAATATATCGCCCAGCAATTCACACATACATTTGTATAATTTGATTTTGCAACTGCAATTAAAAATTTGTACAAGTACGAACTAATTTCAATAATATATATTTTGTATCATCAAATCCGTGAAACGTGGCTGACATAAGACATATCACCCATTGTAAAAAGATTCAAATCGGTACCTAAAAGCAGTGTGAAACGTGTTTCGAATGATTCCAAGACTAAGTGAACCCCCGTCCCCTCAACCCACCTTGAACGTGTGGCCGTAGATGCTCTCGCCACCATGACCTGAACGGAAATGGGTTGACTAAAGACCGCACGTTCCCAAAAATGTGTTGCTCGGTCAACTGGATTCTCTCGTACTGGTGCAACTTTACTGCCGATATCAAGAGTACAACAACGGAGATGAAACACAAAGGGTTTAGCCTGCGTGAAGTATCTGTCGGTGGTTCCTTCTTGTCGGCATCCGACTTGTAGGAGGGTTGGTGTCCTTGGTCTCACGCTTAGGTCGACGTCGCGACAGCCATTGTAGAAAGTGTACTCGGCGGGTTCAACTCCGTGCTCCGAGGATTCCTCAAAATCCAAAGCCAGCAGCGAACATGTAGCGGGTACCGTTGATCCAGCAATTCTCCACGTAGACCGGGCTTGGCGGGTTTGACGGGGAAAATAAACTGAGGGACCGACCACTCGTGGGCAGGGGAAGACGATGGAGTGCAACTTCTATTCCCAAAAGCCAGAATGATACGCACACCACTCTCGTCGTCAACAATTCACCCCATCCCCCACGGTTTTCAAAACTGTCATTCATTTGCTCAAAAGGTATTCCATGCCTCTCTTCCTCCTCCTCCTCCCTTCCCCTCCCGCACCCACCAGTCCCCGTGGGATCGCCTCCCTGTATGATAAAGTCCTTGACGACTCGGTGGAAGATCGTGCCCACGTAGTAGCCTGCAATACCAACATACATTCTCTATCAAAACTTCACAACTATTACACCAGCAAATGCAACATCCTACGCTCGATTTCTTCTTAGGTACACCCAAATCATAAAATCCTTAAAAAAATAAACGGGTGATCACCACATCTGTTTCACACCCGTTCATCATTCCTCTTCTGAATCGAGATGAACCACGATCCGCTCACCCTCCATGCATAGCTGGATAAAGTTGCGGCAGGCGAGCGGCGCCTCCGTGCACCACAGCTCGATCTCGATGTCGCCCGCCGACGTCTCCAGCAACACCTGCAACCACATCACTCAGCCTGGAAAGAGGATGATCATTTAGAAGAGATATAGTGTGCACAAACTGCAACCACACCACTCACTCACTCATCAAGAGTACGATAACGGATATGACACAGAAGGTTTAGTCTACCTGCCCGCAACCACAACACTACATTCTTCCACTCGTACGAGAGCCCCTTGGCGATTAGAAATTTGAGTTAGACGCTGAATTATGAATAGAAATGTCATGTAACTTTGAAATAACATTGAAACGTATGCACTAAAAAAAACCTTCTCCACGCACCACGCGTTGAATAAAAAAAGAACCGCACCTTTCCTGTCGTGTTTGGCTCATTGTAGTAGATGTTACTCATCGTGGATCACTGAAAGTCTACTCTAAGTACCCATTGTATTACAGTAACACGCTCTCCAGTCCAGATATATCAACGTTGCAAACATTTCATCACTCCACTCTCACCACACTTCAAAAACAACACATACAAAACCACTTTATGACTAGTAAAAATACAGCAAGATTTTGGGACATGAGACGAGTGGGAGTGCAACTTACAAAACGTACAAATTACAAACGCATAAAACAGGTGCTAGGTGATAATCAATATCAATCAATATCCGAAGGGGGAAGGTGGGAGATGCTCTAGTTGCGGGCGTTGATGATATTGACAAAGTCGGGCTTGAGGGAGGCTCCTCCGACCAGGAAGCCGTCAATGTCCGCCTTCTTGCCCAGCTCCACGCAGTTGTCGGCCGTCACCGAACCTGAAAGCATACGTTTCACACACTTCATACATATCATTTGCAAATGTGTTGTATAATCTCTATCTTTCTATCTCCCTCTCTCTCCCCCTCCCGTACCTCCATAGATGATGCGCGTCTTGTCGGCCACCTCGGCAGACACCTTCTCCCTCAGGAACTGGCGGATCCACTCGTGCACCTCCTGAGCCTGCTCCGGGCTACAAACAACAAGACATACATTACTGGTAATTTGTTTCTGAAGTAGTATCAGCGGTTCAGTGAGCATCTTTGCTTTCTATTCCGAGTAAACACTTGAGTTTCTCAAATAGTTGTCATACCAGCGGTGCATTAACCACATTGCATTCACCATACCATATCATTTCCGCGAAACATATCATATACTTTCTATCATATACGAAACATATCATATACAATATTACAGCTATTGAACATGTACTGTATGCTTCAAAGCATTATGCTTGTGTTGTCATATTCAAATATAACGATTCCGGATAAACGATTGATTGATCGATTGATATTGCAACGCAAAAAGAGAAGGCATTAGTCAATAAGCATCTCCACCATACCATATCAATTTCGCGAAACATACGTTCAATGAGTACTGAGCTACTGAGTACTGAGTACTCCATCCCCTGCTCACCTGGCCGTCTTTCCGGTGCCGATGGCCCAGACGGGCTCATAGGCGATGACAATGTTCGTCCAGTCAACCTTCTTGTCAACCAGAGCCTGCAGCTGGCGGAAGTTCACCTGCAAATGACATACTCAACCTGTTCATCCTCCCCCTCTCTCTCCCTGCCCACCCTCTCCCCCTCTCTCTCACTCCCTCCCTCTCAATCTCACCCCCCCATCTCACTCTCACTCTCTCTCCCTCCCCCTTCCCCTTCCCTCTCACTCCCTCCCTCTCTCTATCTCTCTCTCTCTCTGCCCACCTCCTTGGTCTTTCCCGCCTCGCGCTCCTCCAGCTTCTCTCCGCAGCAGAACACCACACCCACTCCGTTCTCCAGAGCGTGCACAGTCTTGTCGGCGATCAGCTAAAAATAGATAGTGTAACATGTGACAATCCACAAACAATACGTTCCACACAAACCATTTACTATCCTATCATTCGTTTCAATAATCAGCGAGTGCGACTCCTATGAAATGCTAAAATACACTTGACGTTTCCCACATAAAACAAAACCCATTACACCTAGCTCAAGTGAATCCCTCTCAACTCAACCCTGAACGCATCACTCCCCTCCCTCCCCTGCTCACCTCGTCTCCCTCTCCAAACACGTGCCTCCTCTCCGAGTGTCCGATGATCACCCACTCTAGGCCGAGGTCCTTGAGCATCGCCGGCGACAGCTCGCCAGTGAACGCACCCTTCGCCACCTTGTAGCAGTTCTGCGCGGCAACCTTGGCGCCGCAGGTGAGCTTCTCCTACAAATACACTTATGACACATTAGTCAATCAAAAACGAGACATTGAATATTATTCATACGCGACATCTTACACATTCGCCGAAACGTCTCTCTCCCTCCCTGTGCATACCTTGGCGTAGGCGAGATACGGCGCCGGAGGGGCGACCACCACATCGACGTTGGCGTTGGGGGCCTTAAAAGAGAGGATTCCATCAATTCTCGCCATGTCTTGCGCGCTAATCCAAATCCCCCTGGTTATAGTATACAGCAGACTGCAGACAGCACATCGTGCAATACGTGAAAATCTCTCTCTCCTCTCTCTCTCGCTCGAATCGACAGCGCAGAGTACAATTGGCAAAACGCGAAACACACCAGCCACTTCCGCACGTGTACATTCTAACAGTTATTCAGTTGATTTTTTTTCTAAATTTTCGTTCTCGAACGTTCGAGAATCTATTCTAGAGCGCTCATTTTTGTTACACTTGATCACAGTTAGAGTTAACTGCAGGTAGCCGAAAACAAAATAGAACGATCGAGTTTCAAATGAATAACTGCCTCCATCTGGACACCTTCCATACCTTGTTGAGGAAGTCGACGATTCCGTCGATGCTGGCCTTGTCGCCGTTCATCTTCCAGTTGCCTCCGACAAAGAACTTGCGAGTCATCTTGCCTTCTGCAAACAACAAAGTCATGAAAGTTCAATAAAATCAGTACGACACGAGCGAGATATGATACTCCAAGTTGCATGCTTCATACTCGAATACGAAGTGTTTTAAAAAAATCCAGTTCAATCGGAGAACTATGAAGCTATGATGAAAACACCACGTAACAACACTAGCCTTATCACCCCATGGAGTGATCTGTAATCAGGCAATCCATTGATATCATTCGATCGCAACTGAACAACGGAAAATAATAACACCGCGACTCTCTATCTATCACACAGTGTTAACTGTCAGCGACAGCGACACAACAGAGGTTCTCTCCGCAACTGCCACTCTCAATCAATACACCTAGCCTTGCGCAAATGCAATCACAACCCCCACAGCCGACTACTCTACTTTGCACATGTCAATTCAAGAACTTCAACAAGGAAGCGCGCTCTCAGAAGAGATGTCGATATTTTACATCATGCCGAGAGAGACGCGAGAACGAGACTAGAGGCCACTGGCCGGCAGAGAGGCAGCGAGCAGACTGGGAAACACGCGAAAAACAGGGGGCGGGGCCGGCGGGTAGAGCCTACTTTGCACGTACGCAACCCTAAACTCACTCCTCGTTCAATCAATCCAACCAACGTTTCAAGGGCACACCCCCACTCAAACAACAATGACATCAGATATTTGAACAGAGCTCCTAAACTCGTCGGTATCAAACAATCGCACAATGTGATAATGTTAATATTTATATGCTCTCGTAATCTTGCAACAATGAACCGTCAACACAAAAGAACCACAAAATGGGGGGAGGAATATAGTATAAGAAAGAGAAAACAATAGAAACGTAACAAGAACGACGCCAAATCGAGACAAGGGCCGACTAACTGACCGCAATCATACATTCGAGAACACAAGAGGTGCGAAGAGAGAGAATGCAAAGTGCGAGCAGATGCTACCGAATCCCGACACGACGAGCGTTGCACTTACAACAAGATTGAATGAAAATCATTTGAATATGAATAATGTGCAAAACACGTGGACTTGCGATCAAGTCATGTTGGTGGAATCCGAGAGGAACAGAAAGAAACAAAAGCGAAGGAAAGGAGAAGAGAGCGAGACCAAGGCGGGACCACCATGCTACGACGATAGAAAACCAGAAAGCGGAAACACTACTGATGCAATAGATATGTCGACTAGACGCAACACCGAGAAGAGTACTAGACGACTGCAATACATAAACAGCTACACTACAATGGCCGGCCCGCCTCGTTGGCCCCGCCCACTCAGCGGCGCGAGACGCCGTTCTCGTAGGCGCTATCGATCTCGCCCTGGTTCACCCTGTTCGGGTCTCCAGAGGCAGTGAAGCCGAGGCAAGCCCCGTCAATCACAACCCGGCCGCCCTTGCCCTGCAATACAACAGTCAGTCAGACAAACGTGGAGAGAGAGAGAGAGAGAGAGAGAGAGAGAAAGGGAGACTTCAGACTTCTCCACTCACCTTCTTCTTGTTCTTCTGCGTCTGAAATCCACCAGCCGAGCCGCCGCCAGACGACGACCCGCTGTTACCCGCAGCACGAGAGAGATCCTGACACAAACATTGCATATGATATTAGCCGAAATAATTAAATCACAATCCGTACGCCATACACCATTCACACACTGAAACCTACTTTTCCAAATACAAAAAAAACATATCGTGTATTGCATACTCACATCGGCGGTAATCTTGCCGGCCTTGAGGTCGCGCCTCTTTGCAAGGAACTCCTTGACGAAATCCTTCACCGCACGGCTCTCGCCACAATAGCCAACCACAAAGTCCTCCACCTGAAACACGACATCGTCAGATCAGTAACCATCGTCATCACCGTCCCTCCCAGCCCACTCACCTCATCGGGACTCTGCACGTCCTGGATGAATCCGCACAGCACCTCCGCGTCCACCGTCGAGCTCAGCTTCTTCACCTTCTCCACGCACCACGCGTTGAATGCGGCCGCGGGAGAGGCAGTCTTCTTCGACACAGTCACCGGAGCAGCCGCCTTCTTCGGCTCAAATATCAACCATGAGGAGATACGGCCATCTACGCACAAACCTCAGGCGCCTTGGCGACAGGCTTCTTGACAGGAGCGGGAGCAGCGGCAGCAGGCTTCCTGTTGGCGGCGGCGAGAGAAGGTCCATCCCAGAACGGAGACGAACCGGCAGACGGGCGAGAATCTCCCCACGCAGATCCAGACGACTGAAACATATCGTTATAACATAGCTCAATGTCCTTTTGGTATACCTTGACGGGAGCGGCATGAGTGGCTCCGCCGGCCCACGACAGTTTCTGTGCGGCGTTGCTCCAGGTGCCGGCCGAAGCGAGGTTTGCCTGGTCAGCCTTCCTGATCTGCGCCAGACGCTCCTTCTCCGCGCGCGCCTGCCTCTCCTCCTCCTCCAGAATCTCCGCCATCGTCTTCTCACGCGGCTTCGCAGCAGCCGAAGCAGACGCCCAAGGAGCAGCCACCGGGGCAGACGCTACAATAATGAAGTGAAGATATGCAACATCGAAACTATGAAATAGGCCTATTGGATACTCACTCTTCTTCTGGACGACGGGCTTGTCGAGGTCGGCGCTCTTGTAGTCCCTCTGCCAGCCGGCCAGGTCCTCGTCGCGCGAGTCGCTCCTCGCAGGGGCCGCCGGCGTGGCTCCCCACGCGCTCTCCTCGGCCTTGACCTGCTTGGGCTTCTGTGCCGGCTCCCAGGCCTCCTCTACCTGCAGCTTGGCCGCCTCGCGCGCCTTCCTCTCCTCCTCTGCCTTCTTCTTCTCCAGCTGCTGCGCGCGTATCTTCTCGGCAGCGGCGATGGCCTGCTGCCGCATGCGCTCCGCCTCCCTCTCCGCCTCCTCCCGCTCCCTCTTCTCGCGAGCCTCGCGCTCCTTCCTCTCCTGCTCCGCCCGCACCGCCTCCTGCTTGGCACGCTCCTTCTCCGCCACCTTCTCCTTCTCCTTCCTCTCGCTCTCGTCCTTCACCAGCTGCTCGGCCATCATCTCCCGCTTCCTCTCCTCCAGCTGCAGCCTCTCCCTCTCCAGTCGCTGCTCCATCTCCTTCGCGCTCTCCGCAATCTCACGCTCGCGACGCATCATCTCCTCCTAGAAAACATCAAATGATCACAAAACAATAATGAAATCGTTGTGCCGATGATAGCTCACCTGCTGCATCCTGAGCAGCTGTTCCTTCTCTGCCAGAATGCGCTCCTGCTCGGCGCGCTGTCTCTCCACATCGCGCACAATCTGCAACAAACAGGGATCAGACAAGGTGTGTGATTCTAGTAAACAACTAATGATTGCTAATCGCATACCTGTTCCTGCATCTCCCTAAGCTTGTGCTGGTGTTCCTCAAATGCCCTCCTCTGCTCCTCCTCCATCCGCTTCCTCTCCATCGCAATCGGGTCATATCCCATGCCCCCGTATCCGCGCAGGGCTGCCATCGGGTCAGACTGCGCACCACCGCCAGTCACGTCGTTCCAGATACTACTGCAAAGCGCCATAATTTAGATCGAATAGCAGATAACATTTCGTTTCGGTTGATAAAACTAATACACTATGATTCGTACCCGAGCACATTTCCAAAGGGTCCTCCCTTCATCGAGTCGAGTGGCGAGGGCGCGTACATGGGCTGCTGTGGCTGAGGAGGCGGGGGCGACGGCTCGCGCGCCTTGAACGGGTTCGACGAACCCATCACCTCCACCAGCTTGCCTGGAATATGGAAATGACTCAGATAACTTGTTTCATGTTCACCTAATACTTTATAGTTAAAAACACAAGCCTCACCCAGTTCGACGAAGTTCCTGTCCGTGTCGCGGCGCACCTTGAGGTTCATGTTGAAGTAGCCGCCCTGGTACCACTTGAGCATGTGGCCCTCGTCGAACGGACCGCGCTCAGTCTGAAACAAAGGAGATATAATAAAAACACATTGAAACTCATTTAAAAAATCTCTACTCACCCCATTGGGATCTAGATAGTAGAACTGGCTGGGGGCACGGGGCTGTGGGGGCGGAGGGGGAGGGGCGTACTGCTGCTGCTGCTGCTGGGGGATGCGCTGCATGGCGGCCGCCGCGTACGCAGCCATGTCCATCTGGCTCGTCGACGACGCCGCGCCTCCCGACGAAGAAGAACCCGCCCATCCAGACTGCGCCGGCTGCTGCTGCTGCTGCGGAGCCACCGACCCAGCCATCCTATACACGAGATTGATTAAAATGAATAAACCACTAAACAAAAGATACGCTAAAAATAAAATAAAAACTCACTGCTGGTGTTGCTGTTGCTGGTGAGGCGGCTGCTGCTGGGGAGCATCCCTGAAGCATGCTTATTCGTTTCATAGTTCTTGTACCACTGTCAACATCACATCATCGCTTTGGTACACCGTACACGTCCCGCTCGCACCTCTCGCTGTCGTCGTCGTCCTCGTCGTTCATCCACTCGGGCATCGCCTCCTTCGTCTCCCCGCCATTCGGACGCCCGCCCCACGCAGCCTGCTGTGGCTGGCCCGACGAAGAGTTCTCGCGTCCCCACGCAGGCTTCGCTGACTACAACCAAACAGTTAAAACATATACTATGAAGAATGTATACAACCTGCCCCCATCCGTTGGTCGCAGGGGCAGGCGTGGTGGGAGTGCCAGCAGCGCTCACCGGCGGCTCGCCATCCTCCGACGTCGACTTTCCACGCACACGCGGACGATCTAAACTACATTTTTTTTCGAATTTCGAAATAAAACCACAAAAAAAATGTGATAATGTCGTTCTCCCATTCAAAAATCATATGTCGAGCGCAACCCGACCACAGACTCACCCTTGGGGTTGTGGGGATCGTAGAGTCCCTGGGCGCGCGAGTTGAAGGTGGCCCCGCCAGTGGTGCTCCCGCCCCTGCCCGATGGAGTGCCGCCACGACCGTTGCGACTCGCCGGGGGAACTACAATACACAGGTTCGTGTACAAGAATTCACTGCTCACAAGCTATCAATTACAGAACATCCATTATTTTAGTTACATTGATAAAGATATGGTACACAGATAACACAATCTCACCATAACGATATCCGCTCTCGTCGGTGGCGCCGCCTCCATTGGGAGTGGGTGCAGGCGATCCGACAGTGCCTCCGCCGCGACCGAACATGGGCCGAGTCAAGCCGCGGCCGGGAGTCGTCGGAGACTGCGCCACAGCAGACCCGCGATCTAAAATGCTCATATTCAAAATTTAATGAACCGATATTTGAAAAATAGAAGGTATACTCAACGATCTAAAATGCTAATAATGCAAAACGATTGTAAAAGTGTAAGGTGCAACTGACTCCAAGTCTTTCCGCCGGCGCCGACGGGCGTCCAGCCTCCTCCGGCGGCCTGGGCAGCGGCCTTGGCGGCCGAGGCGGCGGCGCCCGCTCCCGCACCCTGCCCCACGTAGGCGTTGCCTTGCGCGATGCTCGCGCGCTCCGCGTGAGACAACATCGACATCGCCTTCGACGAGTTGATGTTCGACTGCAGACGCTACAACACGTTGTATGGTAAGAGGCCTCACACAAGATACATATGGGAAAGAGGATTTGGATAAAGCATAATTATTAAGATGGATGATTAGCGAATTAGAACACGAGCATAAATTAATAATTGGTCACGTGACAAGATGAGATCGTATCTTCTCCAAAGCTTATATGAGAATGGTACATACAACTTTTTGATTAAACTGTTCTTTGTACGTAAGACCTCTCGCATCACATTCGCTCTCCGATTTCTACATAATCTCTCTCGGAACAGCTGCAATGTCAAATTGCCATCGCTTTCAGAGAAGAGCGATGAAATGAATTTCATTATGCGAGGCGAACGAGAGGGATAATAGACGTGTACTTTCTCGTTACGTCGCGTTCACGCTCAAATGAGTGCGACTAAACCAACTGAGAATGAATTATAACTTCTCGTTAAATAATTATAAATGGATATTGAATCATATTATCAAAAATCAAACCTGTTCCATCTCGTTGTATTCGGTGGTGATGGTGGGCTGCTGGTAGGTATGCTCGTAGAACGGGCACTGGCCGAGACCATCGGGCGGACGTACCTGTACACATACAATTTGAAAATATATAAATGTATTTTCTTTTAAAAAAAATATACAAAATGAGATGAAGGTCACTCACGTCCTTGCCGAAGAGGGCGAGGAGATCCTCACGACCGTAGCGGTTCTGCGCAAACACAGGGTCCGAGAGCGGATAATCCTAAACATTATACATAAACATTCATAAGGGAGAAATTAATATATATCGAATAAATAAATAAATAAATAAAACAAAATGAATAAACTAACCGCCTCGTCGCCGTCGGTCATGGAAGTGCGCGGCGAAGAGAAGCCGGCACCCCCGTTGAACGCGGAACGCATCCTCAACAAGCGAAAGTTACACATATAATTTGAATAAGTAAAAAAAATCATGTTATATATAAACTACTACGATAACGAAGAAGTAAACCACAAAGCACAAACGCACCAAGTAGGGTTGAAGTTGTTTTGCTGCTGAGCATCAGCGGGTACAGCCGTCACGGAAGACATTATGAGACAAGCTGAAATCGAAGTTGTGCAGAAGCGTGTTATTCAAATATGCATTATTGAAAACATAATAAACACAATGGATCGAGGTGATTGTCATGGGTTACAAAGTAGGCTACTGCCGGCGAACACACAACTCGTGATATTCTAATACAGGTGGTAATGATGCAGGAAGATGTATATTATGATATGCAAACTTTTTGCCATCGCTTAGAGCACACAATCGCACATTACAGAAAAAAGAAATGTGAAAGAGAAATAACTGAAAAATGTGAGGAAAATGATTAGCCTACTACACCACGTTAGCGACGAATAGTTGAAACTTACTACAAATAAGCAATAAATAACGTAATGTCTACGTCACTAGTACTGGTTCTGAGAAATTGTCTTAGAATTTATCAAACATTAAACACAAATGCATTCAATCAATAACTATGATTTGCTTCTCATCGAAGACGCGAGAAGATGGCATCGAGTGGCACACACGAGTGGAACTGATCGGTCCGATCCGCTGCTGGTCACTACGCCTTGCGAGTGTAGTGAGAGATAAAAAGAGCGAGAAGGAAAAGATCAGCGCACACAGGCACGATCCCACTGCGACCACTATTGATCAGTTCTGACCAGAACTATACACTTTGGCCACCTGCTATCATCGCCACACACACCATCCGGTCAATTACGCCGTCCACTCTATGCTAAATTGAGTTCGATCCATTCGTCCAGATGTCGAAACGACGACCGCGTCATTTCTTTCCATTTCTTTCTCATTGATGATTCACCTTCTCTCATCAAACGCTGACTCACTCTCACAGCCTTTATAAATTGAACGTTCTCACAGTCCCAGTCCTATCGCATTGTTATCACTCTATCGATTCCGGTTAACTGCTTGACCTCGCGATGGCTTTTTGTTTGCGATAAATAGGAACGCATTCCACGTCTATTCACATTATTCGATTGTTCCGCCCCTCTAAGCCCCGCCCATTTAAGGTGATGGGTGAGACTACGGAGACGGTGATCTTCTCGGAGGACTTCACTCTCTCCGCCGGGTGCTGCCTCGTCAACAAGTCCACAAAGAATGTGGGTGATCTCTCTCTCCCTCTCTCTCTCTCTCTCTCTCTCTCTCTCTCTCTTTCTCCTTCTTTCTCTCTCCATCCTATTCTTCCCTATTTCCTTCTACCCTTCTCAGCTTATGTGTTTGAATGCTGGAGCTGTTCTCCTGTCACACTCATGTTTTCCGTTTATAGTTCCATCGATTCGCTTTTTTTCTATTGCAAATCCATTGCAGGTGTGCGTTCTGTTCGTTGGTTCGGAGGAGCGGGAGGAGTACCTCCTTCCCAAGGCACGCAAGAAGATGGAGGAGAGCCTGGAGGAGGCCTGCCTCAGGGCTGCCTATGAGGTGGGGTGGGAGTAAAATAGAGAGAGGGGGGGGGAGAGAGAGAGAGAGAGAGAGAGAGAGAGAGATGGAGAGGGAAGGGGGGAAGAGAGAGAGAGAGAGAGAGAGAGAGAGAGAGGTGAGAAAGAGAGAGAGAGAGAAAGAGTGAAAGAGAGAAAGAGAGAGAGAGAGAGAGAGAGAGAGAGAGAGAGAGAAAGAGAGAAAGAGAGAAAGAGAGAAAGAAATAGAGACAGGAGAGAGAGAGCCCGTTCAGGAGACTGGCTACACTGCCACTCGCATCCTGCCCGTCACAATGGACACCCGCGCCATTCCCCAGGTATCAATAAGTTATCGATTTTTACCTCTTTGAATTTCTTCTACTCTCGATCTAGGTGGAGATCGGTCACACCCCGGACTCTCCCCAGACTGAGCAGCGCTGCGTAGAGCCATTCGCCATCCTCCACAAGGTACCGTATCCTACAGTGCGCATTTTGTCTACCGTATCCTATGTACATACAGTATCCTTATCGATTTCCAGGACACCCCGAACGGCCGCAAGCTCATCTCGTGGTTCGTCGCCGAGCTCGATGAGACTGCTGAGCAGGTAGTCTCTCTCTCTCTCTCTCTCTCTCTCTCTCTCTCTCTCTCACACACAAACACACACACACACTCACTCTCTCATTCTCTCACTCTCTCACTCTCTCTCACTCTCTCTTTCTCTCTCTCTCTCTCTCTCTCTCTCTCTCTCTCATCATCTCCCCCTTCCAGGTCCACACCACTGGCATGTCCAACTCCAAGGCCAACACCATGTGGTTCGACTTCTTTTACGCTGGTGAGCCTTGTTTACATATGTGTTTACTTGTTTACCTTCCTCCCTTCCAGCCGACCTGCTCACCAACCCCTCGGAGAAAGCCATCATGGAGCGCCTAGGAAGCATCTACCGCAACAGCCAGTACTAGTAAACGAGTAGTTGTAAATAGTAAGCAACCCCTATACAAATGTCTATTCTCTCCAACGTGTCGATACCGTGCCCTTCAGCTTTTGGCCTTTCACTTGCATTCGTATTGTATAGTGTAAGTGTGATAAATTATGTTGTCTCAACGTTTGTTTATGCATAGAGAAGTTTCTTCAGAAAATGAAATCGGCGAACATATAGAGGGATATCATGGTGTTGAGAAGGAGGAAGACGCACCCGGCAGCCACGTCAACAAGGGAGAAGAAGCGCTGCCAGAGGGTGCGGACGAAGGACGACTCGCGATCGTCCAGCAGGCATCTGAAGCGTTGTGGACAGGGAAGTTTGATGGTGTATATGATTTTTGGCCAGTCTATCAGCCTTGTAATGTGATTGCTAATGTGATTTCCATATCACGACGAAGTTGTACTCAACGTGAAACGTATCACGGCTTTCATACCTCCTCAATTCCCTGATCTCGTATCCCAGAGCCGCAAACTCTCCGTGCAACAGCGGCTTTTCAAGAAGGTCGTCCATCGAGGGACTGAAACGTAACGCATTTGGTCTGAAACGTATCTATCCCACCTAGGCGAACGGAAGAAATCGCGAACATACTGCGGCGGCGATGTTTCCATGTACAGTACCTAGATTCACAGTAATCTCACATTATCAGCATTATACAGTACCCTTTCGTGCACGAAAATCTCGAGCACCGAGAAAACGATGGCGAAAAATGTGATGAAGATCTCGGCGAGAACGTAGAGTCCTGCAGTTGCATTGCCTTATGGAACACGTTTGTCTACAGTTCCACATTTCACATGCTTTTTAACATTTCTATTTCCTACTTGACATTTTATTAGAATCAATCCTACTTTGAAGGCAAAAATCGATGTTGGTTCGAAAAAAGCCGGACAGGGTTTTGCCAGTCAAAATGTGATCTATACTGACTACTCTAACCTCCCTGACCCCCACTCGACTAGCCCTGTTCTCTCTTCACCCAGCAGTGGCAGTCCATCGCCATGAATCTGACCTCTACTTACTACTCAACCCTTACTCAACCTCTCTGACCTCTCTAGTATGACCTCTACTTACTACCTCTCTGACCTCTCTAGTATGACCTCTACTCAACCTCTCTGACCTCTCTACTCTCTCTCTAATCTGACCTCTGACCCCTAATTCCCCCCCCCCCTCCTCACCCAGCAGCGGCAGTCCGTCGGCGCTCTTTGGCATCGCTCCAGTCACCATGTCCAAGATAACACACATCGTCAGCATCGTCGTCAGACCCAGCGACACCTGTGAACAGTAAAATGTAAAAGTGAAGGAAGTCATCCAACCCGATTCAAGCCATCCCCATTCAAGAGACTTATAAGTACTCTGCGAGAATCGAATGAAGACTATGGCACCATAGCTTAGTGGTTGTCTAACGAAAGCTAGTGATTACAGCATTCGAGATGAATCACCTACAGTAACCCAAACAATCCACATAACTTTTTCCTCCCTGACACATGATTACAGTAACCTAGATGAGTTACCGTGATCATGCAGTAACCCAGATAAGCTACAGTACACTCTCCTCCTCTAACGCATTATTACAGTAACCACCATCCCAGGTACAGTACCTTCTCCTCCCTGTCGCCCATGACCCCGTGAGGTGTGAAGAGACCGACGATGGAGATGGAGACAAGCAGGAAGGTGGGCAGAATGATCACTACCTGAACAGAAGAGTCAATCAATAATCGATTTTTAGCAAGCGGAGGTGTTTGGGAACTTTTAATTAATAATATTCAATTTCCTATATCAATCGTGAAACGTATCGGTGAAACTTAATGTGAAACGTATTTACTGAAGTATGCTCGACTCACCACGTAATACACCGGCTTCCTTCGCACACGCAGGCGGAAAAAGATCTCCTCGTACTGAAAGACGTTTCTGCATTGAAAAAAATTACTTCGTTTCAACAAATAGACAAATGAGCGAAAATACAATGATCTTCAATGTTCACATTCTCCATTGAATCCATATAGTGAACCTGAATCTTCCATTCGGCGCAAGAATCTATACTACCATCTTAGGTTCTTATGAGTGATTCCGGTTTGTACGTGTTCTTTCTCCATGGAGATATAATATATGTGCTCCTATACAACATACCGTATACCTACCGTATTATTGCCGTCAGTGCCCTCATACGTGCTGTTCACTTTCTCGGCGGTGAACGAGAGAATCGACCACTCCGAGTTGCCCTGAGATGAGACAGAATATGGTGAAATATAGAAAGAAGAATATAGGAAGAAAGGGTAGAGAAAAAAGAAAGAGAGGTAGCGAGAGAGGGGAGAGAGAGGGAGAAGGGAGAGAGAAAGACAATGAGAGAGAGAGAAAGAGAAAGAGAGAGAGAGAGAGAGAGAGAGAGAGAGAGAGAGACCTGACTCTCCAGCACGATCGCGTCCTTTGCCTCGAAAGCCAGTAGCTGCGGGTGGTACGACCACGAACCGAACTGAAAATACTTTTTTCCCCAAATCTTTTATTTGATTGTAAGTTTTCTACTGGTTAGTCAATGATGACGATTGCGATTGAATTTACGGGACAGACTATACTTCGATAGCGAAACGTATGAAACCATGTAGCACATCGATTGTGTATTTTTTATAGAGGGGGCATAATTCTATTTGTCAGTTTACTGGTGTTGTGTCCTCGGAGGATTGAAATTGTATAATAACCTCCTGTCTCCTCACCTGCAAACTGCAGACCTGCTCATCGAACGGGAAGCGCAGCACATCCAGCGGACAGCGCACGTTGATCAACTCGTTCAGATCTACCTACATTATGAATTCGCAATCAGATTGTGCGCCGCTCGCGTCTCTCTCTCTCTCTCTCTCTCTCTCTCTCTCTTCTCTCTCTCTCTCTCTCTCTCTCTCTCTCTCTCTTTCTCTCTTTCTCTCTCTCTCTCTCTCTCTCTCTCTCTCTCTCTCTAACAAATCCAGTTCCACGTCGCGTACCACTCATTCGTGGCTGCGGACGCATAGAAAAGGACTAACTCACTGACCACATGTGACTTCAGTTGCGCACAAAATTCAAAAAAGGTGCACTTGTGAAATAGTGGAGTTGATAGTCACCCACCTCGACTTTGCCAGAATGGTGCACGCGCGCGTTGAGCGTCGTCATCGGCACGGAGATGTCCACTCTGAATTACAGTACAAACCTGAACTACTTTACAATTTTACAAAATATTTAACGAATGGTGTTGTCAATGCGACATTGTTCACGATCTCCTGATTCTCACGTGTTGAATATGCACCCGTCGGGCATCCATATCTTGTCGGCGGGTATGTTCACTCTCTCGATGCCCTCCCAATCAGTCGGCTGCCACGTCAGGAACTCGTCCCGCCACGACTGCAAAGTGACTATTATGATGTTTGCAGGCATGAATGAAATGAATGCATTTATTACAGTAATAATCTGCGTCACACATCAATAATGGCATGCCTTTTTCACTTATCGTTTGCATTCACGTTATGGATATGGATATATGAGGTTCTACAGGCAACATGATGTGTTATGTATACCCTGATATACAGATAACGTAAACTCCATGCCTGCCCGACTGTGAAGGACAGATCATTTGAAGTGTAGCGATGTGATCGTTAGACGAATAAAACTGTGTCGAATTCTGCATTTATTGTCAGAAAAAAGTGGCAACGCTTGGCAAAAGAGGAATTCGCCGGGTTAGATTGTTTTCAAATAAGTGATAAGAGCTCATGGACCAAACCTTCCCTTATCTCGATTTTTCGAAGATGGCTTATGACGCCGATACTTCCTATTAATATATGATGTACAGTTTCACATTTTAGTTTTTTTTTTTAATTTTGAGGTATTATGATGGTATGTTGGTAACTCGGTGCTCTAACCATCTCCTTTGTTTTGCAATCTATTGCCACAAGCTGGCTTTTCGTCTTTATCGTTCTCCGATCTACTCGACACTTGCTCGTGATATTCAATGTGGTGATTCACGAACCTGCGGGAACCACAGCAACAGGCGATATTGTTCGTGAAGTTCATCCTGGAAACAATTATCTCTTTCTTACATCCTTTCCTCTGCTTATATTCATTTACCACATCAACGAGACTGTATATCTGCGGTTTCACATCGACCGTCACTGTGGTCGTATGATTCCTGACAGGCCGACCATGTTTTTCATACCCATTCAATAGATGTGAGATAAGAGCGCGCTCATTCGCTGAAAAAAAACAGTGAAAACTTAGATAAGTGACTCACCGAAAGCTCCACATAATACATATACTAGTACTAATACAGATTTGATTCGCATTGATTCGATCAGAAACGATGAATAGTGGCATTATCATTCGGCGACGCGGCATCGTTAGCGCAGCGTTTTCCCACGCTCGCACTTTACAAGTGGCATCGGAGACGTTATGTGAATGTGAAACATTTAGGTATTATATCAAACAGTGGACTGGAAACAAATAAAAAAAAAACTTAACAAGAATGTGGCTAGTGCAGACGGAGTGTGTTTTACTATAGCCGTACTTTGTTGTGCAATCAAAGTGTACACGCGCGGGAAGTATATTCATTTTGATTTTTTTTTAATTTTTTTTTTCAAATTGTTTGTAATTCATTTTCTTTCTTTTGTAATTTATTCACAAAACGAGTCAAAGCAGCTTCTAATTGTTTGCGTTGCGATTACTCGCTTCTAACTTGTGTTACGCATGTAGTTTTAGATTAGTAACACATTATTACATTTTCTGGTGATCGCGAGGCGAGGCGATATTTTTCAAATGTTTTAATAATGTTATATTGAATATAACTGATGTCATTTCCGGTTCTTCTCGCCATGCCGATCGACAGGAACTCGTTCTTCGGCCGCGACCGCGACAAGGACGACGACCAGTTCTTCTCGCAGTTCAGGTAAGTTTTCGAAGTGGTTCGAAGTAGTTAGAGGGCAATTGCAAAAAGTTTAAGTGGTTAGAGGCATTTCGGATGTAGATGGCCGACATTTCGGGAGTGATTTGAGGAGACTGACAGCTACTTTACACATCACTTGATAGGGAGTCGTTTTCTCGTCTCGGCCGGCGTTCTTCCACCACCAACCCATCGGCGCCGCCCGAGGAGCACCACGACTGCGCCGCCAAGATCGAGGTGAATCGACTCGTCGACTTTCAAGTGGATATTGATGAGCAGTAATGTTCAGCGTGCCACGAGAGAATAGTTTATTTCGACGTTCCGCCTTCATGGCATGATTAGGGGGGATTATCTCAAACTTGGGAGGTTGTGTACGATATGATAAGTTTTTTTTTCCAGGCGCTGCAGCACACGGTGCGCCAGCAGGGCGAGCTCATTACCTGGCTGGTAGGTGCTGGTTCCTATGACCCGAATGTCAAATCAATTATTTATCCTAGATCTACGATTATACTAACAACCACTATACTACTGAAGATGATTCTGAATCGTTAACGCTAGCATAGTGGTTAGTCTCCGCGTCTGTCACACCAGCTGTCTTCCAGACGAGTCGCCTGGACGCGTTGGAATCGCGTGGGCGGGTGGGGAGGAACGAGGAGAACAACAACAACAACAAGGCGAAGTGCGCGGAGGGCGGCGAGTCGCGCGCGCTCAACGAGCAGGTCGAGGAGCTTGTGAGTTTGTGGTGTTTATATCATTATGAATTTCTAATAGCCAATAGCCAGTATGCAAATTTCTTTTCACTTCATGACATTGGCGGCCAATGTCATGAAGTGAAAAGGCGAAACGACGAACGACGACGAGGTGGAACCGCCCAAGAAGAGGGGTCGCAAGACGCAGACATTCGTCTACGATGAGATGTTCGGACAGTTTCCGGACAAATACAAGGACTACCTCATCAGTAGATACGTCTTAATGGGCACCGGTGTCCCACACGAAGACCTGTTGACCGAGCACTTCTTGCACGCGAGAGCGAAGTCGGGAACTATCGGAAATCTCTTCAACGCGGAGAAAAGGAAACCGAATGCGCTTATAAATCACTGTCCCCGAGAGCAGTTCTTCCCTCCCCAGAGACCTCTAAACTTCAAGTGCAGCCGCGACCAATCGGTATACGGTTTCTTCCTTCTTGATTTGTCACCGTTCGATCATGCGGAAGGAAAGGAGACGCAGCCTCGGAAAGTTATTGTGAAGGATGGATCGAAGGAGGAAATGCTGACTCCCTTGGAAGCAGCTCAACGCTTTCTGGGCTAAGGGCGGTACACTGATACGAAGAACACGCTCATGAGACGGGAGGCGAGGTTTTTCGACGAGAGAGGCAAGGCAGTCGTGCAGTCGTTTGTCGTGGATGCAGTTTTCTTTGCTCAGAAGAAAGCTGAAGATGGAGAATGCTACGCCGTCCAGCCGTTCGAGGACGTAATGACGCCTCTCGGGGTTGATGTGCAAGTGAATGAGTATCCATCGCCAGCATCTGGAAAGTCAGCAGCGTTGTGTGATCAGGATCTAGCGGCAGTCAACCAACGTCACTCATCCATGGGATGGCGCGGCACTAAACCTTCTCCCGGGTACGGTAATTGGTGCGCCGACGCTGACAGACTTCCGCTGTACACGGATGGGGGATACTGCGTTCGATCTCTCACTGAGCAGGAGCAGCAGAAGAAGGCGGTGGAGGAGAAGAAGAAGAAAGCGATGGAGGAGGCGATATTTTACATTACATTTACCCTGTTGTTAATTAATTTTCGTACGTAATCACATAACATCGATTTCGCAACTCATCGCTTAATTGAGTTTCCGCACGTACCTCATCCTCCGGAAATTAACTTCTCAAAGCGTTGGGATGTATGCATTGGCCGCACGATTTTATACTTCACTCCGGAGTACAATACATCATCTTGAGACTCTTTCAGAATCTCAAGATGACCACCCTGTCGGACCTCGTCAACGACGACGTGGTGTGCGAGATGGAGGCGATCCAGCAGCAGCTGCGCGGTAATGGCGAGAGGTACTGTATGTCGAATAGGGATACGGTAATGTGACGCCGGTTACTGTAGGATCGCGTTCTGTGAGCGCCTGTCTCGTTCCACTGCCGACCAGCTCGACGGCGTTTCCAACTCCACTGTTGACAGGTGTGTTTACTGGTTTGTTTACGTGTTCACTTGTTTACCCCTTCATTCTAGGTGCTCGCGCGCGCACTACCCGCTGCTCGAGCCGACCGAGGGCGAAGGTCGGTCACGTTATGCGAATAGTGGAACGGAAATTCGAAAATGCGAACTATTCTCCCAAACATTCATTACTCTCCGTCCCGTCCCGTTCCCGCCGACTCGGTGTGCGTGAAATGATAACGTGGTATCTGCTAGTTGCTAGTGTACGTAGTACGTTTTACTACAACGCGGTGCCGGTTATTGTAGGATGTCGACATTACGGACCATTCACCTAAACTAGCTCGTCTGGTTCACCCCATGACCCCACCCGTTCCAGCCGACCCTGTGTACGTGTCTGACCTGCGCGCGCTGGGGCGTCGCTGGCTGGGCGCGAGCGCGCGCACTCGCGCCACCCTCACCGACCTGGTCGGACGGGACACGGTGGGTTGAGGGTGTAGATTACCTGTATTCTGGTAGTGTGTTCTTCTTCTTCTTTTCCCTTCTTCTTCTTCTTTTCCCCGCGGCGTGCGGTCGGGTCCTCATCCCCACCGCCGCCGAATGTTCGGTCATCGACAAGAATCCTTCCCGAGTAACCAGTGAGGCGGCGGGAAGTATCCTCATGTGGAAGCAGCTATGGCGCGAGGAGATACTAATTGGCATGGAAGCAAAGGAAGCCTCGGAGCTGTTCACGTCAAGAATGGTACTCTAATGGTCCAGGAATGATTATCGATCAAGTATCGTCTTCCCACCACTAACCTTGTCAGCCTACCTGTCTTTCCCCGGCGTTAGATTATTATGTATCTAGCATCTTAGGCACTACTGTATGCTCCATATCATTATGATTGTGTTGTCATATTCAGATATAACGATTCCGGATAAACGATTGATTGATTGATTGATCTGGTAGTGCGCGTTTCGACATGGAATTCGACCATTGTGGACGGTCGTTCATGAAGCAGACATTCAGAAGTCGTGCTCGCTCTGCCACTCCGCCCTGTCCACCGGCGCCGCCATGCTCGATCACTGCATCGACGTCGCCCATCTCAACAAGGTATTGTCAGAATCAGCGCCGCTTGACGCGAACCTGGCTCTCTCTTTTCTAGTACTCGCTCCGTGTTTCTGACCGTAGAAGGAGAGACTTTTTCTGATTGAGTGAGAGTTTAGCTGTGGATGTGTTTTTTTCCAGCTCACGTCCCTCGGCGGCATCGGCTGCGGCGACGTGGCCTTCTGGACGCAGCTGCTCGACAAGTGCGACGCCGTCGCCAAGTGAAGCCCACCCACCTTTGTTGGCCGCTCGGCCCCCGTTTTACTCGTCTTTTCCATATAAACGTTCCGTTCATCGAAATGGTGTTTTCTTTATGAAGGGTTTCGCAATCCCTGTCAATATCGATCGACGCGATGAGTCATACTTGTTTTCGCGCGCCAAAATATGGGCGAGGCGAGGTGAGAAGCGCGCAGTCGCATTGTCTCAAGTTCCGCGATCCTGTGATGTGACCATCAACGTTGAATGTTTATTCTAGATTGTTTTGACGTCGTCATTTGTATGAACATTTGATTTTGATTGTGATTTCCTTTCCAGGATGGCTCACGCCAACCCGCTTTACCCGCCGATCGATGACGATGAGGAGGAAATGCTCACCCTGTACCAGCGACTCGGTAAGCAAGGATGTCTACGTTTATTTCTTGATTATGTGTGTGACAATTTGGAACGTTCGAAGTCTTTAGCTGTCTATAATTGCGAGACTGTAACGTTGGCTGTCAACGTTTACTAACGACTTTCCGGGGAGTCTTCTGAAGTAGCTGTCAAATTGAGGTAGCGGTATTGATGTGACATAGATGTATTGCAGCCGCCCGCGCCGCCCACGCGCGCACTATGCTGCGCAACGGCCGCGAGCGCGTCTACCGCCTCAGGGATGAGCAGATGTACCAGCCGATGGGAGGCGAGTAGCTGGTGTTCTTCACCACCAGTTCCTTCCATTCCAGACCGTCGTGGCTATCGCTCGCGCACCCGCGGACAGGCCGTGTGCAGGTGCGTCCTTTCTATCAGATTGACGTATCTACGTCTTCTTGATCCGCAGTTCTTCTGTTGGCTAGTTTCATCAAGGACTAGGATGTGCTAGATGGACCAATGACCGCTTGCAGCTTCCTCGCCTCGCTGTGTCGGTGCCTCTGTGTGTTCCTGTGTCTGTGGCTCCTGCTCGTCGCCCTCGCCTTCCTCATCATCGCTATCGCTGGCGTGCTCGGATGGATCAAGTGGGAATCACTTTATTCGTGTCGTAGACAAAAAATATAGTGTGTACTGTTACATTTACAACTGTTCAGGGCGGGCTACTCGCCGATCGGCGCGCCGATGATCAACGAGTCACAGCTGACGGAGGCGGAGCGCGCGCTCCTCCCCGACTTCCTCGAGTTCAGTCACAAGTAGGTCGGAGATCGAAGGAGGGCTGGGGGAGAATGAACTGGGACTACATCGCGCTTCAGAAGATCCGGTCACCCGGCGGTACTGTACTAGAATAGAAATAAGTGACCATCGATTTTGCTGAAAACACTTTTTTGCGGATGTTGAATGAGGATGAGCCTATTTATAGGATGCGGATGTTAGATATTGTACCAGTCGCGCCTGACGGCACTCCATTATGGTCGCATTTCCGATCGTGGGAAGACCGAGCGCGCGCGATTCAAAATTCCAACAAAAAGTCGATCAGAATTTCGAAGAGGTTGCGCTCTGGGCTTTTCCCGCGCGTTTGACAGCTTTCGCTTAAATCTGAGCTTCGCGGACCTTGGCTGGCAATCACAGCCCGGCGGCGCCTATAGGTTAGGTTGCAGCTTTCATAAAACAGAAGAGTGATCAAGAGGAGAGGGGACAGACATTCAGTCAGACAGTGTGACCCGCTTGCAGGCACACGTGGGAGCGCACGATGCGCGGCGACACGCCAGACGACGGAACGGAGAGGCTCAAGATCTACGCCCGTAACATCCGAGAGTGGGTTGGCGATGTCCACAGAGAATACGTTTGGTTGTTCCTACCCGAATGTTCACCATATGAAAATGTATTTGCATCGAGTGAAAATACATCACACTTGTCCCGAACACACTACGATTTTGTAGTCCCTACGTGAATTGGTCACAGTGCAATTTAGAGCCCGAATGTTCACGATAAGTTACAGGCATGATTGAATGTCTTGCAGGTGGTCCTCTCTGGCGGCCGCTGAGAATGGCTCGTGGTCGTTCGACCGCCAACACCCCACTGCATTCGCCGACTGGAGAAGGGAGGAGATGAACGATGTGGGTCGAAGGTACTTTATCAGGTGTTCATTCAGAATACGAGCGGTTCGTAAACATGATCATGACGCGTACACAACGAAATCATGTCTGCATTTGTGTTCAAGTTCAAGTGTTTATCCGGAATCGTTATAGCTGAATATGACTATCACGTAAGAGCGCTTGTGTATCGTGTTTTTTAACCTTTATAGTCAATCGTCGACACCATGGTGTCGTGGTGTCTGATGTCATTTCCTATTTACCCCTGAATTATCTCAGCTCGTGTTCGGAGTGCCCGCCCCGATTCGCAAGAACCTCACCTTCGACTTCAACAAGTACACCGAGGAGAATGGAAACGACTTGTTCCTGGTTAGATCGAATTCTTACTACCGCATCTACCAAGACACTCTTGGCCACGGAATTGCTTGGCATTCGCAGACAATCTGTTCGTTACATATGAACATAACTCGAAACAATACAGAACTCTACTGGAGTATATCCAATTACGCTCTTATAGGTGCACTCCGAGTTCGGCCCGCTGCGCTTTGAGACGTCTCACTGGAACGATCTGAAGACGCACCTCGCTGAGGAGGGCGCAATCTGGACCGGTGAGTGAGACGTGTTCAGTGTCTCCGAGTTTTAGACACTGAATCAAATCAAAATATTTATCCAGAATTAGACACTGGGCACAGGTCGGTGTACTCAGGTTTCGATATTGAAAGAACACATGATTTTGTAGTGTGGCTTCTGCCGTACTCGGCGTTCGGCTACCAGAAGGGCGTTCTTCGTCCGTCCGAAAAGGAGTGTGCTGAGGGAAAGGTGGGTAATCAATATTGAGTGATATGGTCACCTCCTCAGTCAGCCGCCTCGTCCAATACTACATGTCAAAATGGCGTCATAGTAGCCAAAACTGTGCGGTGGAGGGCTCACCTATGTCATGTGTCACCATTCCAGCTGGTGCTCTTGGAGATCATTTCCGTGCACGGGGCGAACGACACGACGGAGGTGCTGGAGGAGGGGGAGGAGGTGCTGCTGGTTCGCCCCGTCTTCAAGCCACTCAACTACTTCCGCTACCACAGCCTAGTCGACGAGATGAAGGTGAGAAAGGGATTGACAGTTTGATATTGACTCGTGTTTTTTTTACCGTGTCACTTGTAATATAGACTAGTTGACAGTTTGGTTCACACATACTCGTTGTCACTGTGAAACTTGTGTGTGCGTGCAAATTATAATATTATTCTGGGAGATAGTTTGCCAGATTACGGTAGAAAATCGAGCTACCCTCTAGTCGCATTCGATCTACCTTCTAATCGTGAGGAGACCTAAGCGCGCGCTTTCAAACGATAATATCGATCAAAGAAGCCGACATGCGAATCAAAGAGGCCGCGCGACACTCGACCATTTGCTCGCGCTGTCTGACCTCTCTCGCTCGCAACTGAGTTTCGCCAACTGACCCCGGCTGGCAATAACAGAAACTATCCTCCAGGCGAAGACTATAGTTGACATTGACAGTTTGGTTTTGGTTCACACATCAGTATTTTTGCGGTTTATCTCAATTGTAAAGTGACAGTAGGTTGACGACAAGAGCACTAGAGTGATACTGTCCTTATATCACGATAGGAGAACGACGAGGACGGAATTGCAATAGGACGGAGTTTCAAAGTCCATTCCGTACATTCCATTCCTTTCTTCAGGTGCTGATCTCGAACCGCGCGTGTGGCGATAGCCTCGGATCGGACGCTCTCACCGCCGAATTCGTCTACAAGATGAAGCACTACTACAAGAGTCAGTTATCTCTCTCTCTCTCTCTCTCTCTCCCCTTTCCTGTATTCTCTCTCTTTCGACGTGGTTAGGGTACAAGATGAAGCTCTACTACAAGAATCACTCGAGCCATGATTATCGAGTATATGTTGTATTGATTTATCGATTTTCAGTGTTCCCCCAGCTGCTCTCGCCTCGCGGACACAAGCAGCGCGTCTGAAGCACTCGTTTCACCCACAATACTCATACCTAAACCTAACTTTGACTACCTTGTTATTCCTCACTTTCTAATGAGCCTTCCCACGTTCACGTTACTCATACCTAACCTTTGTTATCCCTCTTTTTCGTTGTTTGTTGTGAAGTTGTTCTCTGTTGTAGTTTCTGGCGTTTGCATAAAGTTTTGAAGACAAAACAGTTGATTTATGTTGCGAATTGAAGTGTGAAATGTTGCGAAGCTTTCGAATATCTGGAAAATTTGTAATACTAAACACCGTAACTTTTTTCCCTACAGTATGCCCGACAGGGTGCACTGCGAGGGCGGGAGTGTCTGGAAGTGCGACTGTTCCAAATGCAGAAAGAGACAGGACGAGTATATCGAACAGGCCGCCGAGAGGTCTCTCTCTCTCCCTCTCTCTCTCTCTCTCTCTCTCTCTCTCTCTCTCTCCTCTCATTTCCTCTCTGCAGGGTCGCCTCGGTCATCACCTGCATCTTCTGCACCTGGCTGTGTCTGTGCCTGGCCTCCGCCCTCGGCTGCCTTCTCCTAGCTGCGTGGCAGACTGCCGAGGCGAGGTGAGGCGGATACGTTATTCAGGCATGAATCATGAATTCATGAACCATGGGTTCCGCGAAGAACGTGGACTACTAGCATCACCACTCATCAGTAGTTCCCTAGTGGGAGTCACTTCCGTCCTCGAATTCGAAACACCTTCTCCTTAATTCCATCCTGCACTTTGAATCCTTTTTTTCGTATGCGTAATGTGTCGATGAATGATATTGCTGATCGTTCTGGGAAAATTGTTCGTTCATCAAGAAGAGAAAAAAAAAATCACTTGTTAGCTATCATTCGGTGCGTTCGTGAATCACAAAGTGACGTGAGTGGAGAGTGGACAATATTAGACGGTCCGTAGAATTCCACACTCTAATGTATCCTTCAGACTGCACTTCGCCGCTCCGCCGCACGTCAACGTCTCTCGACTGACCGGCACGGAGAAGCGACTATACGAGGAGTACATGCAGTACAGCAGAGAGTGAGTGGAGAGGGGAGAGATAGAGTAGAGTATGTAGAGAGAGAGAGAGAGAGAGAGAGAGAGAGAGAGAAAGAGAGATCTCGCAGCTTTGTCCGGTCGCGCTCCTCCCGTGGTGACCGTGCCGAGGACGCACCGCGTCGTCTGCGCATCTACGCCCGGAACAGAGTCGCGTGGGTTGATCGTTGATTGGTTGATTCTAGTGTATCTTCGATATTCTCACGAAATGTACTGCATTACAATAGAAAACGTTGTAGAGGTGTTTAGTGGATTATCGAAACGTAGCTTGCATTTTGATTGTATGACTCAATTAGCGACTGTTTTGTCTATTCTGTCACGATGAGTGGGGATAGTAGGGCAAATCCCTCTCCATATATTGGTGTGAACACGCATCCAGTTGGTATGGTTGAACAGTGAAACATAGTATAATTGTTCGCACAATTTCTCTGACTTGTCTTCAGTTGGTCGATGCGGCACCACAGCGACGCGGTCTACCAGCCGACTGGGTGGGAGGACTGGACGAGGGAGGAGGTGTACGAGGTGGGGCTCTCTCTCTCTCTCTCTCTCTCGCTCTCTCTCTCTCTTTCTATCTCCTTAACCCTCTCTCTCTCCAACCCTCTCTCTCTCTCTCTCCATCTCTCCAACCCTCTCTCTCCAGCTCGTCCCCGGCGTCCCCCCAACCCTCGACCGCGAGCTGGGACCGTGGAAGAAGCAGGAGAATGAGAAGAAGAAGGAAGGCAACACGGAGGTGCGCGGTTCTTGTGAAATTGTGTGTGGTTCACAATCTCATTTGTTGTTGTGCTCAGGAAAAGTGAGCAGGAAGAGATTGAAGTGGGTTTTTGCTAGCAAAACGTTGAACTTTCTGGTCTCTACTTGAAGAAGGATGTAGAGATGGCAAAAGTGCACAACAATTCTAACTCATCATCGTTCAGGTAGTGGTGGACGGCGCCTCGCACACCTTCTCGCATACCTCGGCCCACACTCTCCGACAGCTCATCGACGGACGGGCGCAGATAGTGGCTGGTGGGGTGGCATTCTCTCTGCGTATTTTTTTTTCTGCATGGTTCTCGGATGTCGAAGTGGACTGCGTATGGCCACCGTGTTTTTGGAATAAGCTTGAAACGTGAGGTACGGCGAGCGAATCGAGTTTGTGATTTTCGATGCATACGTGAAAATACCTAAGCGCGAATTGGACGGTGTATGGTCACAGTGATATGGTATAACGATGAAACGTGGGAGCAGAGGTATTAAGGTGCGGTCAGTCTCTACGAAAGCCATTCGGCAGTGTTTCGAAGGCATAGCAAGGCATTCCGAAGTGTTCGGGAGTGTTCGGGAGTATTCCGAAGGCGATTCGGGCGGGAGTGTTCTGGGGGCGATTCGAAAGGCAATTCCGAAGTGTTTCGGAGGCATTCGGGAGTGTTTCGAAGAGACTGACCGCAACTTTAGTGAGATGCGCACGGATCCATAATACCTATCGTAAGAGAGAATTGGACGGTGTATGACCGCGTTTTAGAACGATTTTGGAACGTACGGTGAAGAAAATAGGAGGTATTAAGGAGATGGGAACGGATTGGGTTTTGTGATCGTTCATTCAAACATGTTCGTTCCTAGAAGAGAATTGGACTGTGTATGGTCACCGCGTTTTAGAATCAACTTGAAACGTAAGGGGGAGAGGAGCAGAGGTATTAGTAGAATGCCAGATGCGGACGGATTGGGTTTTGTGGGTGTTTATTGTTTTATCGCCCGTGAATTGGATTGTTCATGATCGCAGCGTTATAGAATAACTTTGAAACATAAGGTGAAAGGGTTCGTATGGATTCGCCGAAATAGAAAAGAATAAAAGTGTTGTGTTGCAGCGTGGCGTCTGCCGTTCGCGGCGTTCGGCTACCAGCGAGGTGTCTACCGACCCACAGACGAGGAGTGCGCCAGCGGAAAGGGGAGCGGACAGAATATTCATTTACCGAGAGAAATACGATTGTTGATTTGCTATTTTGCACAGAAACAGATCGTCAACCGCCCCCCGTCACTGATCTGATCATGGAAGAAGGGTCGGTGGCTACACTTCGTTCGGGAGAAATCATCTCGGATATCGCACCGAATCTACAAGGGTGCAAATGGAGTAGCGGAGAGTGCATCTCTAACACGAGCGCTTTGATATGGACACCACAGCCGACCACGGAATGCCGTTTTATTCTCATAGGAACCGCTCAGGCGACGATTGGAGGAAACCGAACAGTAGTGAGCGAGGAGCTCCAGGCTGCTTTCACTCTTTCCGAGGGGGAGGAGGACAAGGAGGCCCGCCGTTGTCTACCTACGGAGCCGTTTCAGACGACGAGTGGCTCATATCTACTCTTCCCAGTTCTCACGGACAAAGAGAAGATGAACCTCAGACATCGGAGGACGAGACGTGCCGTTCAAGTGACACCGTCAGACCCACCGCGTACTCCGAAGCCCTTAAAGGTAGTGTACCCTCTGATTCTGATTGCATGAGTTGTTGTTACCAGTTTAATGCTCATTGTTTGTTAGTTATAATTCCATAACATGATAGTTGAAATTTCAAAAATTACAATTTTTAAAATATAAAAAATAAATTTAAACGTTTGACATTTACCGGAAAATGTAAGCAGTTTTAACCACGCCCGCAAACTTATGTTCACCAACTGCGGTTACATCACCCAACTGACCGGAGTGATTCGTTTGTTTTGCACGCAAAATGCGTTCTAATGGTTTTGTGGTTTGTTTTTGATGTTCAATTCACACTCAAAAATCAAAATAAACTCAGAAAAATGTATATTAACAATATTAAACATATTTTTCAAATTTTGATAAAATCGAAGTTTTCATGTTTCTTTCACGTTAAAAGCTCATTTGCATAAGGTTACAGATATTTTCAAGAGATAGTATATTGACCAGTTATGTTTCTATTAATGAGATTGAACAAATGAACAACACAAATTGCAAATTTGAAGTCATGCGGTCAGAGGGTACACTACCTTTAACCATCAACGTATTGCTGTGGGCAGATCCTATTGTGGAAGAAGTGTACTACAACTACACTCGAGGTGGCATGGCCGCACTGAACAAGATGGGATGGCCACGTAAGAGAATCGGACGAAGGCTTTGGCTGTATAACATCACCGAAGACATGGCGCTGCAAGAAGCGAAGTACATGGATTTCCAAGTTGGAGACGAGATGAAAGTGCTACTACGTACCATTCGACGAGCACAGCTTTATACAGATGTGCGAAATCACATGCAGAACAACATGACGACGGAGGACCTAGAATGGGCAATCGCAGAGGCAATCAAGAAAGAGACAACCGCTCCAGAGTTTGAAAAAGAGATTTTATTCGCTTTCTCAGCGAAAGGAGAGGACCGGAGGCAGAAGATGATAGATACAGCGACGAAGCTCGCGCTAATGTCTACCGGGAAACACCCATTCCACGCTTTTGACGGAAGACTCGATGACGTCCTGGAGCGGACACTACCACGGAAGAGCCCTCTAGGAGGACAAGCAGCCACATCACTACTGACGGCGGTGAAGGACCTGAGAAGAGAGCTGCTTCGTGAATACGAGGTGACAGATCCTACCATTTCAAGAGATTTTCTTCTCACCACCACACCGTCGACGACTACGACTCCACTCTCGTTGACGTCTCCGGCGACGACGCCGACGACTACGAGACCAACAACTAGGGCGACTCCAACGACAGCGAAACCGACAACAGCCGCGATACGATCGACGTGGGCTCAGACGACTGCTACTCCATCATCAACTACTCTATCAACATCGACAACGACGTCATCAACAACGACTTCGACTCCAAGGACAACTTCGACGACTTCGACGACTACGACCACTCCAAGACCTACGACGACAATCGCGCGCCTGTCCAGTGAGACAACGAGACTAACGCTGAACCACAGGCCGGCGTCGTCAACGCCTATCCCCTTCACAACTGGATCAACAACTCCATTCAGCTACCATGTGTTGTCCAGGTCGGGTCGCACTTCTTAACCCCCTTCAGACGAGAGCTCTATCGGATCAAACCATCACGTCCAGTTCATGAAGACGATGTATGACTCTGGTACGGACATGCGGAGAAATCTCACGGCGGCTGAAACTAATTTGAGGATTCAGTACGCTTCTCAACACATCGAAGAGAAAGTGGAAAACGAGTTCCGAAGAGCGTTCAGTCAGATCTGCCGGACGCAGAATAGACAGATCGCGATATGGTGGGCCATTCTTAAGATGGACCCGACCATAGGAATCAGAACGATCACCGACAGAAGAGACATCTCCGCGAAATTCGTGGGAGAAGAAGTGCTGTCAGTAGCAGTGTGCCCCGCCATACAAATCAAGAGACGCTTTGAGGGCAACAAGGTGAACGAGACGTGCTACGAGTTGCAACGGGTGGAAGCGATGGACGGACGCGTGCTCTTTGTCGTTCCCGGAACCCGAGACCTGACGACCGTCTCTCCGAAGATCCCATGTGGCGACGTCACACCGTCAGTCTGGCGGAATCAGGACAGTGGATATGAGAACGACCAGGGTCCAGTGGAGGTGGAAGAGCTGAAGAGCGAGACAGCAGATCCCTCCAAGGTACAGCTGGGTCGTCTCACGCTCTCCGCCCCGGCCGTCTTTGGACCGGCTAAGGGAAGCTCCTTCCCGCTCATGTTGGCTATGAGCTATGGTGCTAATCTACAGGCGATCCGGTTCCTGGTCGACAACGCCGTCCTCGCCAACAAGGCCGTCAAGACCCGCTAAGAAGACGCGCAGGAGCAGCGTCTCAAGGGGAGGGAGTCGTCAACCGCCCCACGCTCCTCCATCCTCCCCCTCCCCCTTTCCCCCCTCACCCCCTGCCAACACACCCCCCCCATGCACCCGGCACTATATAAGCCGCGGAGGCCACGCCTCCGGGGTCTTTTTACTGAGATAAAGTTTCTGTTTGGCTTGTCTTGGTTTGATTGTGGGAAGGGAAGAACATGTGGTATCGTCATTGTTCTATCTGATACGCGCATATTACGAGATGATTGATGTAGTAAACATGAGAGGTGTACAGTCCAGGGAATATTTAGTTCCGCCACCACTCCGCTCGGCCGTCTCACATTTGAAAATTGCGCGCGCGCGAAAGTTTGAATGTGAATTTATTCGCCGCCTCGCACTCTGTTCACTCTGCGCTCTCTACTGGCGGCAACTGATTTGCTCACCCACTGTATATATATATATATATATATATATATATATATATATATATATATATATATATATATATATATATATATATATATTCCCAAGTTGTAAACATGAGAGGTGTATATTTCGATTTCCAGCTCTCGCTGGCGATAGCCACTCGTGCCGAGATTCTCTACAAGGAGGGGAAGGACGGGAGGAGGGGTGGGTGGATCTACTCATCGTCCCTACTGACGCATCTGCATCTTCCAGACGTGGAGCTGGTGTGGCACCTCCGCCCCAAGTGGGCCAAGCGAGTCAAGGGAGCGTACGGGGGAATCGAACAGCACACTGTGGGTCACTGTTTCATAGGCATGATTCTCGACCAATTCTCATCCGCACATATCCAGGCGCCACGGCCCGGATAGTTGCACAGTCGACAGCGGCGGACGCGCAGCCTCTCCGCGAACACGCGACGCGCGAAATTACCAGCAAGCGCTAGAGCGCGATAATTTCTCGACTGAAATCGCTACGCGCCCATTCACTCGCGGCGCGGCCTGGGCGCGCGCCGCTCTCTCTGTGGGCGCGCTGTGCAACTATCCGAACCGTGAGGCGTATCCAATAATCAGGTGTCGAAAGAGTGTAAAGTAGCGGCCAGTCGCTTCTAAACTCCACGACAAGATATAGTCGCCGCCTGGAGGATAGTTTCTGCTATTAACAGCCGGGGTCAGTTGGCGAAACTCAGTTGCGAGCAAGAGAGGTCAGACGGCGCGACACAAAGACTCGAGCTTGTCGCGGCCTCTTTCATTCGCATGTCGGCTTCTCTGATCGATATTATCGTTTGAATGCGTGCGCTCGGGTCTCCTCACGACTAGAGGGTAGATCAAATGCGACAAGAGGGTAGATCAATTTTCTACCGTGACCCGGCGAACTATCTCCATGATTAATATTATAGCGTGTCCTGAAGGGGCTGTTTCGAAGAGACTGACCACACCTTAAATGATCTCAATGTAGCGATGAAAGCAAAACTGGTAAATAATTTATATTTTCCTTTCAAGTTCGTGGTTGCATTTGGCGCGTGCGGCTTCGCGTCCCCCGATGTGCTCGAGGAGTTCGCTCACAAGATTCTAGTGGATGCCGAGCGATCGTGAGTAGAAACCTCTTTAGAAAACCTCAGACTTCCTTGATACAACCACTTCTTTTGTTATTCCTATATGCTTGTATATCCCGATTATCGTTTTCTTGTTTTTGTTTTGTTGTTGTAGTGCCTTGGCAAAAAATTTGGTGTGTTGTGCGCGATATATTCGAATATTTTTATGAGTAAAATAGCTGATGCGAGAAATTTGGATGACACACATTTCCAGCCGTGTACGAACGTCGCATAATGCGATGTATGTCATTAATCACACCATTCGATCAGTAATTAATTTCGAGTTTTGAATATTCATTGCCTCATCCATTGAAAAGCGAATATAAAACCCCATTGATCTATATAATCTAAACGTAGTCGCTGCCTGGAGGATAGTTTATGCTATTGACAGCCGGGGTCAGTTGGCGAAACTCAGTTGCGAGCGAGAGAGGTCAGACGGCGCGAGAAAGACTCGAGTGTGTCGCGGCCTCTTTGATTTGCGTGCCGGCTTCTTTGATCGATATTAGCGTTTGAATGCGCGCGCTTGGGTCTCCTCACGACTAGAAGGTAGATCGAATGCGACAAGAGGGTAGATAAATTTTCTACCGTGATCCGGCGAACTATCTCCCTGAATAATATCATAGAGGCCTCGTGTAGGATAACAGCAAACGCAACTCATCAGTGTCATCATGGGTATGGGTAATGAATAGATGTTAGTAAGTAATGAAGGTTTTGCGAAACAAAAAAACATTCAATAGACATTTAATGAATAGATACGGAAGTATGCGAATTGCACATGCAAATGCTTATGTTGTGCTTATGTAAACACATTATTGCACGCGATAAATGTCTATCATTCATGTACGATAGGAGGAAGGAAGTGCACATGGTAGAAGCTGCTCCGGAAGGAGCTACACTACTATGGGAAGGAGTTGCACTTGAACTATTTCATGAATAGATGAATGAATAGAACTATGAATAGATATCGATAAGTAAGTAATGCATGTTTTGTAAAACAAAAACACAATAGACATTTAATGAATAGATACGGAAGTATGCGAATTGCAATTGCAAATGCAAATGCTCATGTTGTGCTTATGTACATTTACCACGTGCACTGCCAAACACGTCTTCTCGCTTTGAGCTCCACTTGTAAACTAGTAAACTAGATAGTCAACTAGCACCGAATTTATATGTAGTTGTTTGTAATTTATATGTAGCCTCCGATGATAAGTCTCTATCGCTATAGTGAGTAGTGAGATTGTGGATTTCACAATTCAGCGAAATACTAGCCCATGGGGAATTAAACTCGCGACAGTTTGCTAATGAGCGAGTATCTTCTTGACATGAGGAAATGAAAATGAGTGAGTATTTTGTAGTTTTCAGTGTGATTCTCAGTAAGATTCACACTTTTTAAACGCTCACAGTATCTTTCATAGATCACACAACTAATGATGTTTTTTTTTTCTTTATGCCCGTTGTTTTACAGGCATATTCTTACGAATTCATTACAATTTTGTCTTTCAGATACTGATCTTCTCATACAATGAATCATACATTCGTTTATGGCGTTCAATACGATCATATTTACATGCGAACAGGTGTTCTGAGTGTACTAATTCATAATCGCAATGCATTACAGTAGTCATAACCGTTATATTTGTTGCGATACCATCTTACATTGGCAATCTATGCATCGTTGCTGTCACAATTCAAACAAAGTTAGATATTAAATATTTCTAATATTTATAAACTTCCTTTTAGATCACTGCACTCACCTTGTCTAATAATGGTTGCTGTCGGCTGTTTCTTCGATTTTATTCAACAACTCAATCTTTTACCATATTTCTTCACCATGTTATACAGTCCCTATCCTATTTTACTCAATCAACGTCTCTGCACATATCTTCAGTTGATTCCCGCGATAGGTTTGATTTGATCGCTATAGAAAGTAATATGACAGTTTTGAAGGAATGAATGCTAGTGCTTTCATCCACTTGTCAATTGCAGTGGATCGACTCTACAGTGTGTTATGTCCGATAAAGTAGCTACACTACAGTAGACAAGTACAATGAGTTTTAGGTACACATCTTCTCTCTTGAATGTGAAATATGTATCTCTGCACATGTTCGCACTCTTTGTGTACAGTGTTGCGCATCTCAAAGTGATATTTGACAATGTGGAAGATACAGTGTACGTTATCGAAACAAGTCTGAAAAAAACAACTCAAGCATCTTTAGTTTCACTGTATGCATGGTTCTGGAATCGTATGGTGGTTTCTGGAAAATGATCCACAGCGCAATCATGTTGGTCATATTCACTTTCATTATCGTGCTATATGCGATAATTCAATACAGAATCAGTCGAATGAATTGTGGGGAGAGTTTATCTAATGGGAAAGTGAGTGTATTTCTAGCCTCTAATCAACAGCAGCGTCGCATCATGAGATCTCTCTATTGGACTATGGCAGTGACGATTGGTGGCTGGTTCATGAGCATGGTGATTCTCACGGTAGCCGCTATCATGCAGGTAAATTCACCTCAAAATTGTCTACAAGAAACATTTGCCAGGTATCGAGTACCACAATGGTGTTCGTGCAGTGTGGCGTTTCTGTCATTATCAACGCATCTATCGGCCTCAATCCAGTTATTTACTACTTGACAAAGTTAGCTTACTACGTGTTTTCAAAATACACGCAGAGCTTCAGTGTTGAATACCGCACCGCTCTGAAGGCTCTGTTCTCGCCTCTCTTCAAAAGAAAACCACCGCGAAGAGTTGATGTGGTGCGCTCGAGGACAATTCAATAAAGGTTCTATGACTCAAATGTGTGCTGGCAGGGGTTTAATCCGGATGAGATACACGACCTCCGCTTACACTGTCCTGCCAGAGTTGTCACATGCACGCGTTCTTGGTTGCACCGAGAAGAAGGTTGAATAGTCGGTTGTTACTACCAAACATTAGATTAGTGTGGTACAATCCATGTTAGGCCGGCATGTGTTCGACGCGCGCAACTTTTCCCGCCCCACGTCGTTTTCGTGTCATTTGCATAACAAGCACTCCGCTAATGAGCGCACGTTGCATGCATACCGCGCGCTGTCGCCGCTAATTCGACAATTACACTAATCACCCGATTCCCCTACCGGCATACATTATGCGAATGCGAGTGTAGACGACTGGGTGGGTAGAAAAGGGCGGCGGCGGGAATGGATGGACACAGTGCCCCCAAAGCACCTCCAGTCAACCATGCCCAACTGCAACCCGCCCAAGGAGGACGCCTGGGCATTCCAGCCCATCGGATCTCCCTTCCCCGACAACCCGGTCAAGGTCTGTTGCTGTGGTCCTTCTGGTCCTTCTGACCCTTCTGGTCCTTGGTCCTTCTGATCGTCGTCGACCTCACCCCTCTCCGTTCCAGGTGTACCAGCAGCAGAACCAGTACGTGGCTCTGTGGTACAAGAACGGCAAGGCTGTCCACTCGCGCGCCTGGAACAACGGAGGTGTCGTCGAGTGCTCGTTTCCCTATGTGCTCGGAGCGCAAAAGGTCGAGCTCACCGGAGCCAAGGACCTCGCCGGACAGATTCAGGTACGGTGGGTTAATGTAGTGGGTGGTGTAGGTACTGTAGGATGAATTCATATACCGTACGGTGTGTCACTAGTTTCTACTGTATGCTGCCTGGGTTACTGTACCTACCGTAATCCTCCCTTTTTTGAAGGTGCTGCAGTACAAGGGCGACCATCGCTCGCTCGGCTTCTGGTACAACTGGATCAAGTACTCGCAGCGTTTCGAGAAGGACGACGTCCGCCAGGTAGGATTACTGTAGCTACCGTATCACCTAAATTACTGTAGATCAGATTACTGTAGCTTGAATATCATATCCACTACTGTAACTTACTGTACCTTTTTGCAGCTTGTGAAGTGCGGTGACTCTCTGCCAATCCTGTGGAACCGTCCCGAGGGTGCTCTGCTCGGATTCCTCGACAACAAGACCGAGATCGCGTCGTTCTCGCACGACAAGCAGGTCACCCAGAAGCAGGGACTCGACCTCAACGATATGATGATCATCGTGCGCGAGCTCAAGGAGGGACCCCCCGGATGCGAGTGAGTACTTCCTCGACTCCGCCCTCCATTACCACGCCCCCTTCAGCTGCCCGGACTGCTGCAAGCTGCCGCCGAAGCCGGTGATCCGTGTTATGCTGAACGAGTGGGCCGACTTCAAGGAGGGCGACGACTGGCCGACGCGCAAGATGGTGCAGGCGCTCGGAAAGAGCCTCGACACTGTCGCCGGCGAGGACCCCAACCAGTACATCGCACTCTGGTACGTTGAGGGTACGGTAGCTGGAGAATGGAATACTGTAGCTTGGCACTTGCTTACTGTAGCTACCGTATTCTAGGTACCAGGCTGGTGAGCCGGTGATGGGTCGCGTTATGAACAAGGGCGGCAAGATCAGCTGTGTGTTCGGATGGAACGGACACGAGTTCAAGGACAAGTGCGGATCCATCCAGGTACGGTAGCCGGGGTTACTGTAGTTACTGTTCCTACCGTACCCCTTTCAGATCCTGTACGAGCTCTCTGAGCACGTGCGCGGTTTCGACTACTCGTGGCAGCCGTACGCCGAGGCGGCCAAGTTCGGAGAGAAGGTACGGTAGACTACCGTATACCTCCTACGCTACCGTAACCCTTTCAGGAGTGGCACCCGGTGCACGTGAACCACCACAAGGGAGACATCTCGCCCGGAGTCATCACCATCGACGGCAAGCAGATCCTCGGAAAGGTGCGGTACCTACCGTACTCTACGTATCCTACCGTACCCATCCTAGGTCGATGTCCGCAACGAGAAGGCGTCTGCTGCGTTCGGCGGCAAGGAGCACGTTCTGGTTGGAGGAGCCGTGCACACTGCGGTGATCCTGTGCCGCAAGGCCAAGCCGGGATGCAAGTTCGACTAGACGAGGAGAGGAGAAGGAGAGACATCGACACCCATCACAACTACCCACACTCTGTGTTGATAACAATAAATGCTTCGAAGCGATATCAATAAATGCTCCGTTCGTA
>CAWZYM010000331.1:1282500-1307500 GCA_963966185.1 Rhabditoides inermis | reverse complement strand
GTTGCCCCCTCCCAGAACGAGCGGCGTCCAATAGATCTCCGACATCATCTTATCAGACTGCTCCGAACCACCGCCGCCGCTGAACAGTCATGTTTCAAAACATTCACGAACACAAGTTTACACATATTACACTGGTTTTAAATTAACACAAAACAAAACTGTACGAATTTCCCCTATTTAGAAATGAAAAAATAGGATAAAGCATCAAAGTCCACAAACCTTTCTCCGCGTGTCGCGCTGCCAGGCATCCTTTTTCTCGCGCGAAATTCGAAAGTGAATAAATGCGGTCTGTCAGGACGATGTGTGGTGTAGTGAAGAGTGTTTGGTGTATCGATGCGCTATCGAGCAACAGCGATGCCCCTGGAAACGCATCCCTCTCTCTCTCCTCCTCCCCCCTCCCTGGAAACCCTCTGAATACGGGATTCCCAAAATACTTTTTGCGGCGTATGCCCGAACATACACACAATTTTTGAACCTCCGTGGTAATGATGTGATAACAAACAAAAAAAGAGATAGTTTAAAGGAACAGTGGCGCATTATTTTCGACTTTGGATCATAACTTCACCCATTGGAATGCAAAACAAACGAAAAAACAACGATTCAAAGCTGTTACCGCGTTACCACACTAATTACCACAGACCGTCACGTTACCACACAAAAATAGGCGTTCAAATGTGTGTTTTGGCGGGAAGCCCCATTTTCGCGGGGCCGATCGATATTGTGATCGCTTTCGCAAAGAAGTCAGTTCTCGGGAAGGGCAGCGGTCTTTGCGCGTGATGACACAATGAGCTGCGTGGCGCAGTGGAAAAAACTGTGGGCTATCACTCTCGCAGCCACGGGTTCGATTCCTGTTTGCAACTTTGCCTGAAACATACATGCACCTCGGCGCGTGGTGATTTCGTGCGAATTTGAAAGTTTCATTACCACACGGTTCTGATATACGCCTCTGTTCCTTTAAGAGAACGTTAAAAAACGCATTGAACATGTTCAAAAAGTTTACAGTACATGTTCAAACGTACAAATTATTCATTGTCTAGGAATTGTGTGTGAGAGAGTTGCTTCCAGTGTGTTGTGTTTCGGAAAGTCACACACTATAATATGGTTTCTGGTCATATGTGTGAAATACGATCTTTTCATAACTTATTGTTTGCCGCTTATAATTTTTTTTCAACTATTTTTTGTTTATTATGATTTCAGGATGATTCTGAATGAGTCCATATTTCAAATCGACATTTCCATTGGCGACAACATTGTACTTATCAACTTGTTGATTATATTTATTGCCGGCTTTTTAATCTGTCTCATTATGATTAGTATGCTTATTTTTTCTCTTATCAAAACAAATATTCATTCAAAAGAGGTAAATATCAATAATCATATGACAGTTTCTATTAAAAAAATATTTTAGACGTTTTACATTCTTGTTTGGCAATTAGTCATAGCTGACGTCATTTTTCTCATCACTGTGGCTTTTGCTATCATTCCAAACTTCTTTTTTGTTTTTCATGTGAGTACCGTCTATAATACATAGAAAATATGGAATATGGTTATCACAGAATGATGTGGAAACTGTAATGTCAACCTGGTTTTCTCGTGCGTACGAAATTTCGAACAGAGTGAGGCTACTCAAATTTTCCAAAAACGCAATTCATTCTAGGCCATCTTGTATTTCTCGTTTACAATGGCTCTGAATCGCTTCGCTATTTTTGTTGTTCCAAAGTTGCGATTTATGTTTGAAGGGTAAGAAAAGTTTTGAAATATTTTTTTTAATTCCTTTTTTTAATCAGGTATTCCATGTACGCTATAGTCTGTCTAGTATGGTTGCTTATTTTTGGAGTGCAAGTGGCCAATATTTACAATGTACGAACATTCAATGTCACCGAAGATTCGCTAACAGTTGTCAATATAGTTTTACAAAACACACAGGATCGTTACAGAACTGTGAGTGTTTTGTGCTCTTTTATCAAGCTTTGTCTTAGATTAATGACATGGTACAATACTTTCTTCCGATCATTATGATTATCCTCTATGTATGTATCATTTGGAAGATACGACGGCAAAGAATTATGACAGTGCGTTTACAGAAAACAAATAATTGCTTAAAAATACTCACTTCAGAATTCGGTTCACAAAAAGACGAGCGACGACCTTTTGCTAATCAGAAATGCTCTTATTGTAGCAGTATGCCTGGAGGTGAGAATAATGTTTTTACGCAACATCTTTATTATATAATTTTCATACAATTGAAAAAACACACACACACAATACACATTGATAATTTGGCGCACGAAGTGCATAATATGAATAAAACAGTAAAAGTATCAGCAAAACAAATATTTACGAGTTTCTAAGAACGTGAATTATAAATGCAGATAAAGTTTTTCAGCTTTACAAAATCTGTTCGTCCCTATTCGCGCATGTACCACGACGGGAGACAAACGTCAACTGGACAGCAAATATTCTCAAGTGAGATCCGGGTCTCGCAACGAAAACCTAACTTGCAGATACACTTCGTCGCTGGCAACACACCTCTGCAATCCGGTCATATTCATTTTCGGCACAAGAACACTGCGGTGAGTGTGAAAAACAAAAAAAATATCTACAGTAGTATGATATACTACAGTATAGTGTAATATAAGTTATTTGTGAAAAATGATATGATAGTCAGCTTATCGCTCAATTACATACCAACGAAAGAAGATAACGCAAATTGGCGAAACATAGTAAAAAGTTAATAAGCACAGTCGAAACACGTTTCCAAAACGCACGTAGAACTTCCGTTCAATTTGCGTTTTAAAAATATCAATTAGAAACCAGTAGTTTATATAATAATAATAAACATTAATTTGTGTGTGTTTACATGTTTTTTTTAAGGAATCATCTGCGCGTAGTACTGCGCGGACACAAGAAGTCGAGGATTACTACCGTATCTACGCTCTCGAAAGCTATCAAATGTTGATGTGATTATCAACCGATACAAGTTTTACATACTACATACAAACGGCCAAAACATTTTGTCGCATAAAAATATATGTGATTTGATTTATTAAGAACGTGGGTATAGTAGTATAGTAGTGTGTGCACCTGTACTAGATACAAATGAACAAATGTCATGCTTGCTGTGTAATTTATTACGTGCTAGGAGCTATGTAGAACAGTCAAGAATATAAAATTCACTCTATCGCGCCTTTCTTGTTTTTTTTCTCAACAAGTATGTAGGATGTAGCTATCGTACGGAGTGACCCTCAAATTCTTTTTCATATTATCTAATATGTATTTCTGCAATTGCAGAATATAATGTCATAACAATGCTTGCTTCAATTTTTCCCACTTGATCAACTTGATATCTCAATTCAATTCAATGTTAATATATTAATATTATTGTCTACCCACGCGTGAGAGTATGCTGAATACCCGTAGAAAGCTACACTTATTAAGTTTGTCGCAGCATGGAGCTTCAAACAATGACTAATATATATTATATAATGCCTCAAAGATTAATTCTATAACGAGATAACGACTGAAGCGTGTGCAAACAGCAAATTCCATTAGGAATCGAACTTGTGAGAGAATAATAATATAAGAGATCTGATCACATGCAACTCTTAATGAAGAATCGTCAAATGCGTTCACTATATAAGCTTTCAGCTCACATCGTTATTGTTACCGTAAGTAATCTTCAACTTCAACACCGCAATTCCAGTCAAGTCGCAATGACGGAAATTGCACAGCCCGGAAAAGACAACATCACTCTTTCAAACATCACGCAAACTGGAGATGCAACGAAATCTGCATTCGCCTGGATCACTACAGGTAAATTGTTTTGTATCATATAGTATATCCACAAAGCAGTGACCAAAGAACAATGCTTACCCCCTGTCAAATGGGATATCCTTGTTTTGTCAATAGGGAATAAATGGGATATCCTTCATATAGAACAGTGACCGAAGAACAGCGTTTCTTCTAGAATCGTGTGTATACATAAGTACACAACTATCCAGTGTCACGCGTAGCACTGTGTAATTGTATATACTCACAGGCACATTTGTGGCGACTCTCGCAATCGGCACCGTCTCCGTACTCTTGTTCATTGTGATTCTGATTAAAGGAAACAAGATCTTCAGCAAGGTATGATAGCCAACTTATTTTCTAGAATTTTTGTTGGAAAAATGGTGAGATGATAATTGAACATTTCAGTTTCCTTTCTACACGATCGTATGGCAACTGACTGCTGCCAACGCTGTGCACATATTCATCGATCTATTCATCATCATACCACAGCTATTCGTCCAGGTTCGAGATACTTACACAGTGACTTGGTATCGTACCGTCCTCCTTTGCACCTCGAAGGGTACTTATGAGTTGTCTTATAATAATAATAAGTTTAATACTGTGTACATTTGGAGAAACAGTGCAAAAAAGTCTTGAGCCTCGAGTTGTCTTGTCGTGAACCGTGGTTTGTGCATTCGGCCTATTCAACTTTTTCTAGACAAACAGTCTCGAACACGACACGAACGAGTGGCTGACGACGTGGTATATGGTGGCCGCATGGATCATGGAGGTCACCGACCAAGTGTGTCCTCTCTCTTTTCCATGATCGCTCGCTTTCTCTAACCGTTCAGTCCAGGCCATGATCTACTTCACCCTCCTGATGGCGTTCAATCGTTTCGTCGTCTTCGTCATTCCCTCGGTGATGTTTCTGTTTTCCAAGTAAGTGAGCGTTCTTTGTTTCCATGCAAATGTTCAATCGGGTTCTCCAGGGAGCGCATCTACCACCTGATCGTTCCCACGTGGCTGTTCGTGGTGTTCATCGCCCTGCTGCGCATCATATTCGGCTACGCGGAGGCGGTGCAGATGGACTCTGCCACTCAAGTCGAGGCCAAGGCTGCGTCAAGCGACTTCTCCAATGTCAGTAATACATATTTGTGTACATTACATATTATAAATAACTAAACACGTTAGAAATGTTAAAGTTTCACAAGCTAGAAGAGTCCATTTCCATTCCAGTACATCTCGCTGCTCAACAACATCACCCCGCTCGTCATGCTAGTGATGTACTTTGTCATCTACGTCAGCATCCAGAAGCAGCTCCAGCAAGTCACTGCTGCTGGAGACAAGAATGTTGGTATTCATAGCTGTAAACTACGTATCGTCTTGGTCTAAATGTCGTAGACAAATGGTGGAAGTTGTTTGTGCAGAGGTAAGCAAGCTATTTTCAGAAAAGCACTTCTCGCGAGCGCTCGCGTGACACTACCCTCCTCAAACAAGCACTCTGGATCACACTCATATTCGAAGTGCGTGGGGGGCGAAACACGCGTGATGCAATTTACAACCGTGTTTACTGCTGCCAGTTTGGTGACGTACAGGACAATGCTGATTCGCTAATTTATGAGCGTACACAGGACTTGTCAGTTCCGTCTGCGATGTTAATCTTTGTTGTTTTAGATCTCGACTATTATTAGCATGGTCTACAAGGTGGTGTCGGCGAACCGGCCATTCTGGAAGGGCATATTCAAGGTATGTATATACCACTTTATCAAGTTTAACCATAAGCTCACATACCTGATACTCAATATAATTATGAACGACTCTCTAATTATAGGCATACATACATTATACAAAAGAATATGGAACAAGACTAGTTTTTTTGTCAGTGCTGTGCAGATATGTGCTCAACAAATAGTTAAATGTGTCTATCGTTTACAACTCTCTCTCTCTCTCTTCAGCTGCTCGACCACATGTCGTCTGTGATGGTGCACGCGGCGAACCCGCTCACGTTCCTCATCTACAACAACACCGTGCAGGGCGTCCTCCTCAAGATGATCGGGGTGAGCAGCAAGGCGGTGCGCGACTTTGAGACCGTCACTGTCATCTAGGTAAAGTCGCGTGCCTTCCTCTACACACACACACCACACACATTCCCTTGCTCCTAGCACAATGAACAACAACAACGTGATGTTTGACTTTTAGGTGGAACGGCGTAAGGACAGCACCATGTATCCCACGTCGACGTCCAACTACTCTTGAACATATTGAACTGTGATATGTACATATGGTCTAGCAATGGCCACAGTCACCCATTTGATTCGTTCAGCCAGCATAAATTGTTTTCTGCGTGAGAAACGTGTGTCGAGATTGATGGTCTAACGAGTCTGCGGCGATTATTGAATAATGACAACAAACCGCACAAAAGCGCAAGCCGGTAATGGAGTTTGCATCACCTAGTGATTCTATTGCATATCACGGGAGTCGAGGGTGGACACAAAGATCTGCAACGAGTAGCGACACAAACTGCATGTCTTCCGTGAGCGACCCTACCGCTCCCGTTGTCGCCGTGTCATCATTGGGTGTTGTGGACACTCCACTCTTCAACGCCAGCATGACTGCCGAGGGTGTCACCGACCAGGACTATCACGACTACTACGACAGCATCAGCGACGCCGCCACCACTGCGCAGACCATCGTGTCATACGTCACTTCTCGTGAGGAATGCAAACCAATGTGTAGGCAGCGCACGATATTGCAGTCTCGTACCTGATTTGTCTCGTCGTGAGCACTGTCGCTATAGCGCTGTTCATCACCATCCTCTGTGTAGGCAAAAAGATATTCACAAAGGTGAGATTACAACAATGGCAAGCATGTATGAAATCATGTAGATCCCGTTCTACACGATAGTGTGGCAGCTGACGTGTGCGAACGCGACGCATATGTTGGTGGAGTGGAGCACGCTCATACCGGGCTTTTTCAGCGTTGATGTGAGCCCCAAATTCTAGATGGTAACCAATGACCTTCCAGTACCCCGACTGGTTCTTAGAGTGGTATGCAATTGCGCCGTGGATTAAGGAGGCGACCAATCAAGTTAAATAACATCATCAATTCGGCAATAGAAGTGTTCATGTTCAGGCGATGATCTACTTCACCCTTCTCATCGCGTTCAATCGCTTCGTTGTATTCGTCATCCCATCCGTGATATTCCTATTCGACAAGGAACGGATATACAAGGTTCGATAGATTTTTGGATAGACCACAATGTTGCCTAGGTCATCATCCCGTTGTGGACCTTCATCTTGATCATCACTGGTCTGCGAGTGTTGTTCGGTTTCGCGAAAGAGGCCGTGAAGACCAGCCAGATTACATCGAACGAAACGATAGTGCAGACAGCAGTGGCGGCTGGCGAATTCAGCAACGTGCGTCTTGGAACCATTCATTATTAATTCAGCAACCTTCATTTCAGTACATCTCACTCATCAACAACATCACACCCATTGTTCTGATCGTTCTGTACTTTGTTATCTATGTCAGCATCCAGAAGCAGAGACAGATAGTTGGCACGGAGAACAGTGTGGCTGTGAGTAGGGGGAAAATACTTAGCTAGTATTATTTTCGTGTTCAGTGGCGGGAGCGCGAGCGGGACACATCACTGCTGGTGCAGTCACTCTGGGTCATTGGAGTGTACGAGGTATACACTCACACTCAACAGTAGCCAATCGCTCACTCAGATTTCGCTGATAATTGGCATGATCTGCAACGTGATTCCCGACACAAAGTTCTACCTCAAAAGCACGTTCGAGGTTGGGAAGCATGCCTCGATAACGCATAAGTGCGAGTTTAGCTTCTCAACCACACGAACTCACTATTGATACATGCTGCTAACCCAATAACATTCTTGGTCTACAACAACACCGTGAAAAAAGTGTTGTTCAAGATGCTGCACATCAAGGTTTGTTGTGATTCCCATAGGTTATGTTTTACAAATCATGTTTTCAGTGGAAAAACGAGCGCAAAGAGAGCATGATGTACCCGACAAGCACCATGCTCGCATAACTCTTCCATTGATGTTGCGATAATAAATTGTTTGTACGTTGAAAAGGCTGAAATCACAAATGTGGCCAGGGAGACGGTCTAATGGGAAAAAAACATACATTATAGCACCTGAATTCTAGGATTCTAGGGGGGATATTCAAAGTGTTTTTTTTCTCGGTTTCATTGAAAGATGTAATTTCATATCGTCATCATACTTTTAAACCAATTCGAAATCTATGACACGTTCAATCGTTTTTTTTGCAAAGTCGTTGTTGAAAGTCATATTGAAAAGTTTTTTGCAAGGGAATTTGGAGGTATATATAATTGAAAAAACAAAAACAAATCACAAGTGACTACTTTAGCAAAGATGATAGTAGCGGAAAAGCTCTGATTATGCGCTACGGATTCTCAGAGATCTGTTTCATATCTAATTATGATATCTAAACAAAAGTTTCTAATATCTGAACACGTGTCTCACATTCAGAAAACATAGTGACGTGTCCACAAAAAGTAATGAAACAATCACCACCACATGTTTCGCGTAATGTATTGGCTTGGCTGGATTGGAGTTTTGGTTACAATAAACCGTTAATGTACAGTATCAAGAAAATAATTTCGTTTATCGCATGACGCGTGATTAGATTTTCCTATACTTTGCATGTTGCGATAAAAAACAATCCCGTTCATAACACACGTGGCACCAACGACAGGTAGTAAATGTAAATGTCGAATTCGACCGTTATACTGTCGACGGCAGACGTTCATGCGGAGGAACAAACCACGGATGTCATTTTGGACTGGGTCGCGTGTGGTAAGCTTTCACTTCTTCGAATAGTATTCATCAATAATCGTATTTCAGCGATCTTCACAATCGCTTTAGCTGTCGGTACTCTCATTGTTGGTCTGTTCGGTGTTGTGCTAATTTACGGGAGAAGAACGTTCACAAAGGTATGGAGACCTTCAATCATATAACAAACTGCATTTTCAGTTCCCGTTCTACGTGATAGTGTGGCAGCTGACGATAGTGAACATGATGCATATGATCGTTGAGATCACCTCGTTGCTACCGGAAATGTACATTTTCTATGTAAGTGTTCTGCTCTGTCTCGATCTCGAGATAAACCGCATATCTCCAGTACCCTGACTGGCTGACAACATGGTACGACGGTTCAGCATGGATCGTGGAAGCTACTGATCAAGTGAGCATAATTGACTTTCTAAATATGGAATATGGTTTCACTTCGCTTCCCATAAACATCATCTCTGATCCTGGGTTGAAGGAAGAACTCAGTCATAGATTCTATGTAGAAGTTAGAACCAGTTGACCCAAAATCTTTGTGATTGCGTTATTCCGTAATATTTATCGATATCACAGGCGATGCTCTACTTCACTCTTCTCATCGCGTTCAATCGCTTCGTCGTCTTCGTCATTCCATCGGTGCTCTTTCTGTTCTCACGGTGAGCCGAGATTGACTACATGTCAGCATCAATGATGTGCTGATCACTCGCAATCCACATTTTGTCGCAGTTTGTCGCTAACGCGACATGTTCGTTTTTGCGTGTGAAGAGTAGTATAAGGACACTCAGGGAGCGCATCTACAACATCATCGTGCCCACGTGGGTGTTCATCGTGTGCATCACTGTGCTTCGTATCATGTTCGGAATGGCAAGACAGATCTCCCTCAACGCCAACAAGACCCAGCAGCGCGCGGTCGCAGCCAGCACCAGCGACTTCTCCAACGTGAGTGCGCTCGAAGCACGGCTTCTGGTAGTTAGTATATGCGCGTACATGACGTACACAAGAGGTCAGGTACATACACATACATGTGAACATCCACTGTACACATCCTACACCTTTATGGTGTGTTGGACCTTCAACCTGTTTCAGTACGTCTCGCTCATCAACAACATCACGCCGATCGCCATGCTGGTCATCTACTTTGTCATCTACGTCAGCATACAGAAACAGCTGCAGAACGTGGCTGCCGATGGCGGGTTCAGGAAGGTGATTCTGAAGACGCTTCAGCTAGTCGCTTCAGCTACAGGCTACACTCGTTTGTCTTCGTTTTCGTTTTTATCCAGAGAGTTAGAGCCTATTAAAACATTGATAATTCTGAAAGCGTGACTAACGTTTGATGCGCGAAAGAGGAATGATAGAGCCTCAAACAGGGCGTTTGGGTCTAACGGCTAGCTGGGAATAGTCTTCATGAACTGTTCAGGTGAGCAACGCGCACCAGCGGATGCGCGACACTTCGCTCCTCAAGCAGGCCTTCTGCGTCACAGCCATATATGAGGTACGGCGCACCACATGTAGAGATCCGCAAACAGTGTTCAGCTCTCCACCATCACTCACATGATCTACAACGTGGTGCCCGACGACCGCTACATGTTCAAGTGGATATTCAAGGTACTGTAATGCTTTCTTGTCTCCCACAAATGAGTGTCGATGTGAGATGGAACAGGGTTAACGCAGAAAGTAAAATAGTGACCAGCTACGAAACACAGATCGCCGACCACTTGACTTCTATCTTCCTGCACACCGTCAACTCTATCACGTTTCTTGTCTACAATACCACCGTCAAAGCTGTGCTATTCAAAATGCTAGGAATCAAGGTGATTACCGCAGCTGCTAGCGTGTTCCAGTAATCACATTGCAGACTAATCGCAAAGATTCCATGTATCCGACCAGCAATACCACGCAAACGTGATCAACTCTGCTGTCACATTGTTCTATTAGCGATGATCTATGTATTTTTGTAACAGGAGACAGAATAGTCCGGATTGCTTGCGATAGTCTCTCAGAGTTCTATCTAAATAGTCTTTAGTCAACTGAGTAATCACGCGAATCAATTTGCTTCTGAATAAATGATTGTCGTAATTGGATATGTCGGCCTTTTTTCCATAGTGTCACCTGCGTGGAACTCAACAAATATTTTCTTTTCGAAACTCGTTCTCGTTCAGTTTTCAAAAATTTTTCATTTTAAGAAGGACGGTTGCTGTATATTGTATACCCTTTGTTTGTTCCATTACAAGTTGTACAATTGTGCATGTCCGTGTGCGTTTCAAAACTATCTATGTGATGTCATGTCTTGTAGATGAACATAGAACCGCTGACTGATATCAGCACCATTTCTTCTCCCATTGATGAGACGTCTACCACATCCGAAGTTGTCTTGACATGGCTGTCAGCAGGTTCGTGCGTGTCTAGACTTACTTCTTCACGTATCGTTTAGTGATCTTCACAGTTATCCTCTCAATCGGAACATTCATAGTGTTCCTATTCATAATAGTTCTGATTGTTGGCCGGGAGACGTTTTCGAAAGTGAGTTCTTGTAGTTGTATTGTTTATGATTCGTTTTCTGTAGTTCCCGTTCTACACGATCGTGTGGCAGCTGACGATTGCCAACGCAGCTCACATGCTGTTCGAGATGACGTCCTTGCTGCCAACCATGTACGCGGAAGATGTGAGCGAGTATCCATTAAAGAAAAAAAACTCCGGGGAAAATAGGAATGCCGGTCAATAGGGGCCAAATGATACTTCGGAACACGATTCTGACAATAAAAATTCTGTGAGGCTCCAAAAAGTTACCTTTTTGAATTAATAGTTACGCTTACGATTCCTTTGTCCAAATAGCCTAATTGGGGCAAAGCCTCACTCTGCTTCCCGCCGCTGCCATACTCGCGGTTACCCGCCAAAATCTGGTTCCGGGCGCGCTAATGTTTTGGGCGGGTGACTCTTTCCCCGGAGTTCTTCTTTAAAGTGACAATTTTATTGATCCGCAATCGGAAAAATTTTGAATTTTGAATTGGCGCGCTTTACAAATTCTGACTGTAACTATTGAACTTGAGATGCATATCACACAGGTATATGTTTATCGGCTTCTACGACTTCAGTTTATGCTAGAAACTGAATTTCATATCAAAGATATATTTCAAAATTCCCGTCGTTCAAGACGTTTTAGACACTCAGCTGTCATGTAACCTCACTTTTTACTCATAAAGCATTCAAAATCAACTATTTTTGGGGCAAAAAATAGTTTAAAATCATGAAAAAAGTTCTAGTTTTCAGGTTTAGTAGATGTTATTTGATGTTTTCATCAATTTTTCATAAGTTTAATATCATTTTTAGGTAAATTTGTCACTTTAAACCATCAACCTCAAATTTTGAAATTATTTTTTTATGAACGTCTCTTCACACTATATCGCAAGTTGCTATAATGATTTCATCTCTACAGGTTCCATTGTGGCTGCTCGTTTGGATCGACCTATCGCCTTTCGCTATCGAAATCACTGACCAAGCGATGCTCTACTTTGCCCTCCTCATTGCGTTCAATCGCTTTGTCGTCTTTGTCATACCCTCCGTCCTCTTCCTCTTCGAAAAGTTAGCGACGTTCATTTTCAGCGACACTGTAATGTTGTTTCCAGGGAGCGCATTCTCAAGATCGTCATCCCGACGTGGCTGTTCGTTATCGTAATCACGTTGCTGCGCATAGCGTTCGGCATGACGCAGCGCTTCACGGGCACCATCGTGCAGTCCAACGAGACCATCGTACTTCCCAGCAGCGAGTTCGCTAATGTGATTGGCGCGGCGACGGGAAGTAGTACGAATGAATTGTTTAGTACGTCTCGCTGTTCAACAACATCACGCCTATCGCGATGCTTGTCCTCTATTTCGTCATCTACGTCAGCATCCAGAAGCAGAGACAAAGCATCTCCAACATGGACCCAAATCGAGTGAGTAAAAAAATGTATATAGTAAAAAGTGTTTACATGTTTAGAAAAGCGCAGACAGAAGCCAGGACAACTCGTTGCTGAAACAGGCCGTCTGGCTAACGATGATCTATGAGGTACGGCTTAGAAGATTATAACACACGGTGTACGTAAGCAGGCACATGCTCAATACTCAGTTATCTATTATCGCATGAACAATACATAGAACCTCGTGTCAGATATTAACGATAATTCAGATCTCAACGATCATCCACATGAGCTACAACGTCGTTCCCTTCGAGGCATACATGCTGAAATGGATAATGATGGTGAGGAAGTGTCTGCTATTGACCACTCGGCACTAGTACACACATGACATTGAATAGAGACAACAAGGACCAATGCAGCTTGCACTTGGACCTCTTCAAGACAGTATGTATTATCACTAACCTCCATTCAGACCGTCGACCACAGCTCCTCGATCATCGTGCACACTGTCAACGCGTTCACCTTCCTCGTCTACAACAACACCGTCAAGGACATTCTCTTCGGCATGATTGGCCTGAAGGTGCGCTCATCTCTGAAAGCAAATGCGTCACCCCGTCTTTTCAGCGCTCCAAGCAATCGTTGGTGAACCCATCCAGTTCATCCGCAATGTTCATTGTGACGGCGCACGCGTGATCTGTGGATGAAACTGTTTTTCTTTCGTTTTTTAAACTGGTCTGTCGGTGAAGCTGTCGATTTGCATTGCTCTCGATGATAAACGTGTTGATCTCGCACTCTCACTTGATTGTCTCGTTGTTTTCCTGTCATTTCCTTTCCCATGCCGCGCCTGAACAGTCGTGTGAAGCCGCCAAAGTTACCGTGAGTTGGCGAAGCTGTTTTTCGTCTACCGATTTCAAACCTTTGCCTGACGTGCCAACAACATAACCAACAAAACCACTGTCTTGTAATCTTGTAAATTTACTTAACCCATCATATCTGTTCGATGTCGATGATTATCGATTGTTATCGATTTCCATGCATCCATCCAGGTGGGTGGCTCTGTTGCTGCTTCTCATCGCGTGGACGAAAGCGGATGCCGCCTCTTCGTCAAAGAAAAAACCCCCTGCGCCTGCCCCTCCCTATGACAAGTTCATCGCCAACGAGAGAAAGAGTGAGTTCGGTTGGGATGTCGAAAATGCTCGTAGTCGATGAACACCGAAGATGGTCAATTTCATCGAAAACCAAGTTGTATATAGGGTATCCCCCATTTTCACGGTACGGCAATTCTCGGCGGTCGGTCAGACAGACGAGAAATGACGAGAAATTTATGCATAAACAGGGTCATTACGAGGTTTTTGTGGAATAACTCCGTCAATTTGGTTCAGTTGGAACCAAGTTATTAAAGTTTCTAGTTTTGTTCTGGTTTTGACCACTTTTATGTTCATAATTCATTTAGTTTTCGAGAAATCGTAAAAAGCCCACGGCAATCGATGGATCGTATACAGACCTATACACCCTGAAAATTTCATTAAATGCTGAAAAGTTTGAATGGAGTTATCAGCTCTGGGAGGTGCTCCGATCTGCTTCATTTGACTTGCAAATAACCCTCATTTTTCTAAAATCAGACCGCTAAGCGCGCGAATCGCGCGTTCGAATGGTCTTGCGCAGGCCGATAGCGCGACTAGATGCGATCAAATACTTAATGTCTACAAGATGTGCGACGAGATGACTGCCGTACCGTGAACGGGAGAAGTACCCTATAAGATGTTAGAAGGGAACATTTTGCATTTCAGAGTGCCTCAGGCCGATTGCCGACACCGCGATGGCTGTCTCGGATTACGGCATGATCACCGCCGCAGTAGACACGGCGTATTGGATGTTCGCGCCCCCGACACCCGCCAACACGCCCAAAGCCATGAAGCTGCTCGACAAACTGATCACGGTATGGCAGGGTCAGCGGCTTAACTCCAAACTACTTGTAGTTTGGAGTTTGTAAATTTATTATCGATTGATTATCGATTGAATATCGATTGATTATCGATAGTTTAGACGCTTTACTGGAACTCCACCGGCGTCAACACCAAGAACCCGTACATTCTGGACGGTATAATCGACGAGTTGGCGAGACAGGAGGTGTGCCTCCACTTGTAGTAAAAAAACTGACGTTCTGCTTCAGATCAGCGGCCAGAAAAGCTTCCCCGTCTTTCTGATAGTTATCGGTAAGGTGCAGCTCGGGAATTAAAAAAAAACTACCATACTAATCATCCTAATCCTAGATCCTATTCCTGAGTCCTGTCTAATCCTAATTCGAATCCTACTCTTCCTAGGTTGTCTGAGCGCAGTCGCAGTGAGTGTGTGGTGGTTGTGGAGCGAGCGGCGGCTGGAGAAGCTGCTGCGAGACATGCGATTCGAGGAGGCAATGCTCGAACGCATGCGACAAGACAACAAGGCTAGGGCGAGAAATGTGCGTTGTGCGCTTCCACTTCTCGTACTTCACTTTTTTATTTGAACCACCCCATAGTCGCGACTTAGAGCCTAGAAACCCAGAATAAAGTTTCATATCATAAAGTTTCATTTAGGCGCCACCTGCCTGTGAGATGTGGAAGGAGGAGTTCGAGGATTCGATGCGAGCGGGAGCTTCGGGCGATCCCAAACCGGAGAACCCTTCTAAATCCGACACCGGCACAGCTGGTATCCGACTGGTCAAGGACGTCGCGGAACCCGACTCGTATTCCAAGACGGAGAGTGTGAAGGACGAGGAGAAGGAAGAGGGGATAGTCAACGACGTGGATGACAGTCCGCCGAAAGAAAAGAAGTATGAGGAGGAAGAGACCGACTACGTGAACACGATGTGCACCAATATCGACAGGAGGAAGATTGCGTCTCTGAAGGTAGCTTTTTTTTAGTGTTTGGAAAATGATGTTGTTTTAGATCTGTATTGGTGTCCTCTTCGCGTTGATTGTTGGCATCATTCTGTTCACTGGAATAGCATTGATTGGCGTGTGGCTAGTGAGACCTAACCCCTACGCGTTCAATAAACTCATGGACAGACAGATAGAAGGTATTGAGTTCCACGACATATGTAATACGATACACTGTAATGGTTTCAGCTGTCAACAACGAACTGGCGAAAGTGTACTGCCCTGTCTACAATGTGATTAACGATAATGGTCCTAACGCTACGATGACCAATTTCAATCATGTCGTGAATAAAGTGGGTCGCGTTGATGAATGTTCCAATATTTAACTTTACTTAGGTCATCACTGAGATACACAACAATATTGTGCACAACTTCACGAGCGGATTTGAATTGGTGGACAAAGAACTTGTATGCTTCTGTGCAGCTTTCATTTTTAATAATCACTCAGTTTAGAACCTCTTCATGGATAACATACATTCGTTATTGCACTTTAATTACTCTGAACTCGACAAAACTGATAGCGACATCGCTATCATAAAAACACTATCAAAGCTTGTTCGTCAAATTAAAGACATGTTCAATCTGTTAAGTCCTATGAAGGTGATCAGTCGAATTGTTCGATTCTTGTATGGTTTTTGTCTTTTTTTTTAGATAACGCAAAAAGTGCGAAACGGAATTATTGCTCGAAAGCACGTGATCAACGCGATTCATAAACCTAAATTCTTCATGAAAAGACCTCAACACTTGATCAACAAAGTTAGTCATTTCACTTATCAATAACTTATTCCAACCATATAGATTGGGCTTGCCAAATATATGGTATCGTCATTGAAAGGAAAGTTTTCAGTAAGTTCCATGTTGTGCATAAGTAAGAAAAGTTGTCATTCAGAGTAATAACTTGAATCACGTGTTTGCTCCGGTTATGGTGTCGGCTGCCAACTTTTGCCTTTTACTTGCCATGTTTTCTACTGGAGTATTCGTTACGTCGCGTGGCAGAGGTACGTTTACCTGCATACATTTGATTATGTATCGACTTTTCAGCGAGTTCCTCGTTACTGTTTCTGTTATGCTGCGCGTTTGTGACCATGACATGTCCAGCATTCAGTATCTTGTAAGCAAATTTTTCTGCACTTTTTCACGAAATTTTTAGGAAGTTGAAACCGATCGGAGAATATCAATCTTTCTGTCAATTTCTCGACAAAAATGTGGAAACTATTAGCGCTTCGGTGCTGAAAATGATGCACAACAATTACGAAATAGAACCAAAGTAAACGGTTCTTGTCAGTGAATGGATGTATATTTTCAGCATGTTTGCCAAATGTTATGGTGACGAATCATACTCAGAAGTTCTTGAAGGGACATTTCAAGATCTTGTGAAAACAGGTAGTATATAAGAATTTTTTTCAAACGCATAGATGATTTCATTTCTTTGCATTTTTTGATGTTTTTTTTCAGAGTTGGAAAGCGCGTATAATGATTCATTAGCGGCTTTTGTCAATTTCACACTCCCTAAACAACTCTCCTCATCGGATCTGCAAGGCATTTACCAAGACTTTAAGGTACAGTATTGTGTAAACAACTTGCAATAGCTAGGATTCAGGATACCGGAATGAAATATGAAACGTTCGGACGCAAAATCCGCTCGAAATTCTACAAGTGTTCCGATGACAGCAAAAATACAATTTATGAGAGTATTACATGCAGCACTAAGACAAGTGCGGAAATTGAAAAACAGAAGAAATACAATGAGAAACTATTGAAACTCAAGGTAGACAACTTTATTAATGCATATGCAAAGTTGTTGGTACTGCAGAATCTGTTCTTATACGACAAGTTCATGGCATTGCATGTGCTCGAAGATCTTTCCACGTTTTCAATCGCAGACAGCCTGCATCCACTGCACTCGAATGCAGTGACGGCGGCTTTGAAGCAAATACAGGCTTGTTATATATATATATATATATATATATATATATATATATATATATATATATATATATATATATATATATATATATATATATATATATATATATACTAATTACGTTGTACTTGCAGGACGAAATGTTCACTGGACTGAACTCGCCGTGTTCTATGAGCACAGCCTTGCAGAACATGTCCATTCGCGCTTGTGAAAATGTCAAGTACTTATTCATTTTGCACTTCATAAACGGTAATGATGAACGCGTGAGGTAATCAAAGCTATCCTTTTCAGCCATGATTTCGATTGGTTTGTTCCTAGTTGGTCTCAAGTTGCTTTTCGCGCAAACTCTCTTCCTTCTCAAGCCGGTTCGATGTGTTTTGTTTTAAGTGCTCATATCAATTTTTAGAATGCTCTGCCGAACGTCGGACAAATTAAAAGCGTGATTATAAAACCCATGTCCAAACTGTCCAAATGAACGCGTTAATTACGTGAAGTTAATATTATTAACCAAGAGTTCGTTAAAGAAATAACATTGTAAATTTACCTTATGATTTGTTTGAAGAATAAAATTTTAATTTTGTCTCATTGGTGGCGCCTACATGAGACCAGCGCAACAACCAGACAGAAGCTAGAAACTACTTCCCAAAAAATGTTTCATGACAAAAAGTGAAGAAAAAAGAGAGGACAGGGCAGGAAGGTAGAATCTCGGGTTTTTTGAAAAAAAATAAGGGACAGTTTCGTGTTTTCTGAGGAAAAAGGGTACTGTTTGGAAAAATAAGGTAGAGTTTGGAAAAATAAGGTACAGTTTGCAAAAATAGGGTACAGTTTGCAAAAATAGGGTACAGTTTCGAAAAATAAGGTACAGTTAACGTTACCACGTAAAATATACGCGATTTTTCCCCCGCGCGATTTTTCTTATTCTTTCTTGTTTTTGATTTGAAAAAAAAATACATCTTCTCAATCAAACAGGAACTTGATAGGAAATTGACAAGGTTTCCTCAGATTTGGACAGATTTGAAGAGTGTTTTTGGGTATTTGAAGAGAGACGTTGGTACGCATTTGTAATCCGATGTTCCATATCCTATTTTTCTGTTCCCATGTTCTATTGTCATGCAGAAGTCATCTACAATAAACCGATTCCAGTAATTTATGTGACGCGCTGCATGTACATATCTATCCTATTCGTCATCGATATTTGTCTTATAGATGACGTCAAACATGGCATACCATTTCGGAGTGCATACCTGTAACTCATAGAAGGCGTGAATTATTTTGCGTACTTACCCGTTTCTTTTAATCAATCGACGTCTTTCTCTCCAAGAGAATTACACCTCTTGGTGAAACCAAAGGGAAATGCACTCATTTCTTTGATAATTGTATGTGCCGCTAGCTTTTTTTGAGATGAGCAAGATCGAATGCCACCTTGTACGTTCACTTCCTCTTACATTTCTGGCTTTCGCCGAACAATATGAGCCCTCTAGAGGAGATGCTTTCTGTGTTATTAAAGCGCACGTGTGTGTTTATGAGCGAAGCATCTCGCATTCGGCTATTCTCAATGTCACTCAACCATGTGAATACTACATGCTCAGGGAGACACCTCACACACACCAGATCATGCCTTATTCATTTCCGCTGCTTCCACATCAATTCTCTCTACCACCACGTAAGTCAGTTTTCTCCATCATCGTCCAAGATTCGACGAGATCATTTCCTTTCCCATACATTGCCATAAATGTCATGTATTGGACATTATTCACTTTCACGCGTTAGTATCGCATTATATAAGTGATTGCGTGATTGTTCTCTCGTGCGTGCTCTTGGCTGTTCTGGTCTGGATGGCGGATTGAAGCATTTGTCTGGATCCGCTCCAGGCTCTCTTGATTATTATGTTAACTCAGCCTAGTTGTGCAAAAGTCAAGAACTGAGACGTGCTTGCATTGATACTCCCATGTGTACATTTATTTTTACGTCGTCATCATCGTAAGATTTACGTCGACAAATATCACTGTTCAGCCTTGATGCACAGATATATGTAATTTGAGGGAATTATTATGGAACGCTTCTTGCAAACATTGAGTGTTCTATAGCTTTTTGATTCTAATTTATTCACGATTTCTAATTGCTGATTATTTCTCGTTTAATTGAAGAGCTGCTTTGGCACGCATTTGTAACCGCATATTCCACATCCCATACTCTCGTGTGTTTTTTTTTGTTTTCTTGTTTTGCTCGCGTGTTCAGATTACATGCAGAAGTCACACTACAATGAAACTATATCTTAGTGACGCGGTGTACGATGTGTACGATGTGCACGTATCTTCCTATTCGCTATTCTTTTTTTCAGATGTCGTCAGATGATGCTCTCTGCCGGCAAGCGGAAGAGTTTGCTGCCTACACACCACTCCACTGTGCGATGGCTATACAAGGTTCGCAATTGTTATTCATTTTTCGACCAGATCATTTTTATTTCAGTTCTCATCTGCGTGGCTGCTGTGTTTCGTTCCGTCAGATTCATTCAACTGCATGGGAGAAAGATGTTTGTGCATAGAAACTGCAAGGTTAGAGCGTTACGTTAGACGTTAGAGAAACACAGAGAAGACCTCCTTATCACCTTATCCATGCAAATATACTTATACTCTGCGTCAGAGCGATAGTTTTCGATCTACCTCGCTTGCAGTTCGAAATACGGTGCCATAACTGTCTGTCTCTCTTGTTTTGCGCGCTATTGACGAGAGCTGACTCTCCGTCTTCCTCTGATCTACCCCACCGCGCGCAACTTATTGCGATAATAGAACTATATACATGCTCTCTGAACATTGTAAATTCATATTGAATAGAAAACGATTTTGTATAAATCTTGTCTTCGTCAAATTATACAAACTCTATTTGATATTTTTTTGTCTGTTGAGAGAGAGAGAGAGAGAGAGAGAGAGAGAAAGAGAGAAGAGAGGGAGAGATCTATGCCTTTCAGCTCATCCTCTCCTTTCTCTTCCTCATCTACATCTGGCACGCCGGCTTGATGGCCGGAATGTATGTGAGTGCTATCACACTCTTTTCACAAAAAAACCCATAAAAATGAGTTCGAAAATAAGCAACCTATTTTTTTCACAAACCTACATTTGATCATTCACTTTTCAAAACACCATTGCTCGTTTGAAAAATCATTCATTCATTTGTCGAGAAGTTGAACTTTGTGTGCATCTCGTCGAAATGAGTTCGTCACATCGCATCATCGCCCACAAGACCCCCTTCCTTCCAGTCGTACCACCTGTTGACGTACGCGCTTCCGTCTCCCTGTGTCCGCGTGCCCGTCTCCACCCCCGTGTGTGTGGCCCTTCGTCTATGGGGCGCCGTATGTGTACCCGCATTCTCCACCCTGCAACTCGGCCTCGCAGCCGAGCGCGCACTCGCATTCTATTACAGGTAAGGCCCTTGCCGTAAGGGGTAATCGAATAAACTTACCTGTTCCTCATCTGTCTCGAGAGGCCTATAAAACCGGATACATCGTACTTATCAAAAAGAAACTCTTAATTCTCGGTAGAGGATGCCAGTGGCAAAAAGAATTTCCGCGATAAGAGGAGTAGGCGCGCACTGGGCATAATGTAAACCCGGCGCGAGTTGCACTCTGCGGCCCCAGATAGGCGCTGGCTGGGTTCGTTTCGTCGAGATCATACTTCACAGGATCATTTCTGTAGTATGTATTTCGCCATCCCCTTGAAATTGGAGACTCTCCAACCGCGATGAACGGGAAAGGAGCGGGGTGCGAGCGGGAAGAAGCCTAGGCTTGAGGACCGCGGACGACTTTTGGTTGGCCTGCGCCCCGCTCATCTGAGCGGTTTCAAACCACTACAACACAATACGTAGTCTACAAGAAAACGATCTTTTCAGTCATCATTTAGATTAATATAGAAAGTTACATACATAACATAATTTGCAGTTATCGCTATGAGCACAAGGAGCCTCACTTCGCCAGGGGATTTGTCGTCACTCTGGTAAGTGATTGTTCACAATTACTCTAATCTATAAATGAAGCTGATTGAATCAGTAATGAACAAAACATGCTACAGTTGACAGTTGTGTACATAATGATATCGTGGCGGTATCATAAGATATGGATGAACTCAACAATACACGAAGATTTCAGTTGCTCTCACTCTCCGTCTTTGCCTACTGGATGTTTGCGGATACAGATTACAACACATATCAGGTGAGAAAACGAAACAAAAAACTCGACATTTCAAAAAAAAATGCAGATGCACTGTCGCGTGATCATGCCGGCCACTTTATGGAAGCTGATGCTCACTTTTCGGGTGATCTCTCTCTCTCTCCCCCCCTCTCAATATCTCCTTTCAGGTCTGTCTGGTCGTCGACTTCTTCACTCTCCTCCTCTTCTGCGGTCTCTATGTCGCCAGTCGACGGCAAAGAGTAGCGAGGTCGGTGGAATAAGATGAATGGAATCGGAATGACCCGGATCTACCAGATGGATATGATGAAGATGAAAGACATGTTGAAAAAAAAAAACATGAACGGAACTGAAATGGAAAGGGGAACAGTCGAGGTCTGTATTCAGTATCGAATGGGAAGTGGGAGTCGGTGGGCGACAGCTGTGTACGGTCCTCTCTTTTTCAGGTCGTACTCGCTGTCTGTGTCTTTCTCCCGCTACGAGATCGGCTATGTGATCCGCTCCCTCTCCCCCGCCATCGCCTTCCACTTCCTATTCTATCTCGCATTCGCGATATTCAATTTAGGCGAGGGTTCAGCCGTTTTCATAGCTTTCTTTCTTCTTCCATACAGTATGCGGCCTTGATTCATCCTCGAACGTGTGATTTATGTACCACGGTGCTCTACCTCACGTCCAGTGTATCCTTCGACAAAAATGATCAAAACATACAACATGTATAATCCGTTATTGTTCGCCAAATTCCGAGTAAAAACTAAACGCCCTTTCAGTGGCTGTATCGGACTCGGTCCACTCGCTTTTCCCATCCGATATGAGCTACACCACGTTCATGATAGCCACAAATGTGAGGTTCAGTGAGGTTCTCTATCTCTATCCCTCTCTATCTCTCTGTCTCTCTGTCTTTCTGTCCCTCTGTCTGCCTCTTTCCCTCTTTCCATCTCTCTCTCTCTCTCTCTCTCTCTCTCTCTCTCAGTCTCTCGCTTCCTCTCATTTATAATACCTTTCCAGCTCGTGCCCCTCTACACCTTGATCTCTGTCATTCTCTACACTGGCATTCTCGAGCGAAACGCGAACGAGAGAAAATTACAGGTATGGTAATTTGAAATGACAATCATTGTATTTTCTCCATTTATAGATATGCATTTATAGATATGCATATTTATAGATGCATATGCACTATTCAGTGATTCAATAATGAATACGATACGTGATCATTGTCTTCTCTCAATTTTATTTCTGGAAATACTCGCCATTCAATCATAGATACGCATTATATTAATGCTAAGACATTTTAGGTTCACCAACTGTCGACCACTGTCTTTGATCACAGATACGGATGGTGACTGAAAAAGACCAGCTGGAACATGGCAACATGGAACTGATACCCATTGTCCTCTGTCTTAAATTGAGATATGCATTTGTGAATTTAACCGTGTATCAGTGTCTTTGCTCATTTCATTGAGAACATGTACTCCTTTGGTATGAAGATAAATTTAGTTTGAACCACAACAGTAGTTTTGAAACTCTAAACACTCAAAAATACTGTGCGGATGCGGATGCCTGAGATGACTGAGATGGTTTCTGGTTATCTCGACTGTGTTGTGAATTATTGAAAAAAGGTGGTGCGACATAAACACATCGACTGTATCATTCAGGCTTCCAACTTCAAAAATCGTGTACAAACCGCAAAGGCTAATAATAAATGCAAATTTTAGGTCTCACTGCTCACTACAACAAAGATAATCGAATGCAATTTTATCATCAAATCGATGCGAGAATGTGGTTGTGTGATTCACTTTCCAATGTTCATGTTCATATCCATGTTCTTCATCCTCATCATGTCCATGTTCATCTTCTCCATCATTTTCATCATGTTCATGTTCATTTCCATGTTCATGTCCATCTTTTCCATCATCTTCATCATCATGTCCATGTTCATTCCGTCCATTCCCATTCCATTCATCTTCATCATCCTCATCATATCCATCATCTTCATCATGTCCATTCCATTCATGTCCATCATCTTCATCATATCCATCTGGTTCATTCCTATACCATTCATCATCTTCATCATGTCCATGTTCATGTCCATTCCGTTCATCATTCCCATGTTGTTCATCTTCCTCATCTTTCCAACGTCGACGATGGCAACTGAAAGAAGTCAGTAGATGAAAGACAGAAGGATGGAATGGACAAGAGACTGGATGTGACTTACTAGAGTGGGCAGCTCCAGCGATGGCAGCGAGAGTAGCGAAGACGCGCATTGTGAGAGAAGGAGAGTCGAGGGGAGTCGAATGATGACAGACTGTCTGGTAGATCTACGTTATAGAAACCAGAACGTACAGTTAATTATTCCATTAAAAAACTGTATTAGACTATAGTTGCGGTCCATTAATATGAAATGTACAGTGAACACAGAACACAATAATAATAATAATAATAATAATATTTATTAGCGTGTATACTATATAGAAGGGAAAAGACGTCACAAATAGAGTGAATACGGCAAATGTGATTGGAATCGTAAAACAATAAATACAAAAATATGATAAAACAGATAACACAGGTTCCCAATTGAGCACTCATCTAATTTTGGAAGGAGGGAACAAATGGGGGTTATCTAGAAGGTACGATTTCACTGTTTGATGTTTCGCAGATAAGATGATGTTGTTGGGGAGTGTGTTCCATAATGCAAAAACCCTACTGAAAAACGTGCTGCTCTTTAAAGTTGTGTCGAAGCAAGGAATCAGGCGCCACCCATGAGAAACACGAGACCGGGAAGGTACAATGTTGAAGAGACCAGAATACTCTAGACTAGTGCGATTAGTCATAACCTTGTGAATGTACGCGATATCGTTTACTAGGCGTCGCTCTTCGAGCGTTTGAAGATCTAATAGCTGAAGGCGTTGGGGATAAGTGAGCGAGAAAAAGCCGGCACGGTGACATATTAAATACACATTTGTCTACACATTTGTACACATTTTATACAATACACATTTGTCTATTCCAACACTCTTTGATACACTTGTAACCTTTTGTGAAACTATATGTGTCTAAAGACAGCTCAATTCGAAACTGTCTGACAATAACGGATGATATCTCCGAATTGTCAGACAGTGTGCATAATCATGGTCTGACGACAGGAATTGAAACCATGTCTAAAACACCATGTCATGTATCTTTCACTGTACGATTTATCCTAATGGTAGAGACCGCCAGTGAGCGGGGCTTATTGTGTCGCAGAAATTTGAATATTGACAACATGATGTACATGATGCCGTGAGATTTGCACGGCGAAAAGTTGTATAGGCCGTACAAATTTCAGCTCACGGGGTGATGTTGTTCTTAACCAAAATTTCCAAAGTAGGCGATTGTGACGTCACACTCCACTGTAAAAAGGGGCGTGGCCTATTTTCAGTGACCCTCTGAATGCGACATCGCGCCCTCGGAAGCGCGCGCTTTTGATGCGCGTAGATCAAA
>CAWZYM010000331.1:1145000-1277500 GCA_963966185.1 Rhabditoides inermis | reverse complement strand
TTGTCACTGCGCCCAGCCATAGAAGCGGTCGTTCATGAATGAAAACATTTATCTCTCATAATAAACAATCTAGACTATATCTACAATGCCCGTGTCTCGCTCTGTCTCATCTCTTCCTCCTCCTTCCTCTCCTCCTCCTCCTCCTCCTCTATTCCTTGCCCAACCGTAGTCGATCCACCTGCGCCAGTGTGATCGGACCACCCGCGTAGTCAATGTAGGCGGGCCGGGAGCGGACCAGCTCGTCTGCCGCGTCTACAACCGACTCTCTCCCTCTCCCTCCCTCTCTCTCTCTCCCTTCCTCCCTCCCTCTCCCTCTCTCCCTCCCTCTCCATCCCTCTCCTCTCTCTCCCTCTCCTCTCTCTCTCACCCTTGACCGCCTCCCTCACGGCCCCGTATGCGGACAGGTAGTGGTCTCCGATGCCGAGGATCAGTGGCAGCACGGCCAGCATGCAGTCGTGCCGCCTAGAACAGTGAAACTGTCGTACTCATGGATGGATACATGATACATCCAGTTTATAGACAACAAGAATGAATGTTGGAACCACCGAACCTCTTTCACAATTCCCCGCCTATGTGGACCACCAACATCTAACACTGCATGACGGAATCAGGCTAAACAGCCCGTCATCTTGTTACAGATACAAGTGAAGCGACAGAAACAAGTGAAGCGAAAGCAAGGTCGGTTGCAATCGGACACACTCTAATTCGAAACTAGGATCATCTTTCGGAGCAGCGATGTCTGACCTGGTGAGCACGGCTGCCCCGGTGAGTCCGACGATGGCGCCCGCCGAGCCGAGCGTGTTCCACATCAGAGACTCGCGGCGCGTAGCCACCTCAACATGACAGGAATACAGCAACTACAATATTTTGGTTTTCCCTATTTGTAATCCACACATTTCGAGCTGCAAGCAAGGTAGATCGAAAACGATCGTTCTCCCTCCCTTCAACTCCTACCAATTGAGTCGCCAGAATGCCAGAAGTTCTTATTCGATAGCTTCAATTCACAACTCACCTCCACAGCTCTCTGCTTGGCTGCCAGCATGTTGTGGTAGCCGATACGGAACGAGAGCACGTCATTCGACATCCTACAATGTACTCAATAGTCATACTGTATTCATATTGTATAGTTATACTGTATACAATACCGGGGATCGTTCTCCCTCCATACAATACAATACACAATACAATCCATACAATACCCTTTTCAACCATACTGTACTCAACATCCAACACTTCACCAGGTAGTCGCCTCGATTCAAACGAGTCATCGTCTCACACATCGACCAAACAACACAAAAAATGAGTGTTTATCATCAAAGCACCCGCATGTACAACAAGACTATACAACATATCCTACACTAACATCACTAATCGATACTCAATACTGCTACGCAGACTGGTAGGGTCGGTGTGCGTTGCGGTGCGCGTCAATGTCAGCGAGAGTGATGCCGAATGAGAGGGGCTGGGTGGAGGCGAGCAGCTGGGCCGACGTCTCTCAAATACCACAGTCATCTCTCCCTCACTCTTCTCCCCCCCTCTCTTTCTCTCTCTCTATCTCTTCTTTTCTCTCCCTCTCCTATCTCTCTCTCTCTCCCTCTCCCTCTCGTACCTGCAACCGTACTCTTGTAGTCGTCGGTGGCCTTGTCGTACTCGTATCCCAGCCACGTCGTGCATGCCACCATAGGCACAACCATCGCCTCGCGACGACAAAAATACACAGTCAATTAAAATTCACAGATACCGTAATCCCAATCAACCGTAACCCGTAACCAAATACAGTAGTCCCACTTACCGTAGATAGAGTCCACCGGCGAAGAACCAGAAAGCTAGGGAGGCGCAGGCAAGTTGCTTCCACGGGGCAGCATCATCGAGCAGCGAGAGCTGAATACGATATGAGAGATACCGTATACCACGGTTACAGTACCTTCATGGCGCGTCGCCGCGCGTACTTCTCGTTGTGCAGTGTGATGCGAGTCGCCATCTACGAAAGGCCGATCAAATCAATCAATCCATGATAAAAGGGGAATTTCAAATAGGTCAATTACATGATAAAGAAAAAACAATGGATAAGTCACCTGTTCGTCGTATATCTTCTGCATCTGTTTCTCGAAAGCGAGGTCCGCTGTTGTCCGCCCGTCAGTCGGACTCACTACCGATTGCCGCTGGCCCATTCTGCTAAAATTTGCATATATAAATAAAGAGAATCAATCAATTGTTCGTAAGTTCCGATATTGAAATCGATGACAACGATTCATCAGTATAATTACAGTAGGCACACGTATCAATGAAAATATATTTTATCGCACACACAAAAACAAGAACAATCGACCCGCGGTCAGTATCATATTCAACAAATGACAATGACTAACTTCTCTCAATCTACGCTACTAATCTATACACATCTATGAAAATAAACGACAGAACATCAATCCCTCTTCTCTCACCCTATCCCTTCTTCTTCAGACGACGTTGATGTTGTTGAAGAGCTCGTCTTTTCCTTTGCTCTCACCTTCTCCTTTCTCTTCAGGCGGCGACGGTGACGTTGTTAAATAGCTCGTCCTCCTTGCTGAGCTCTGCGAGATGGGCGATGCGGGCGCGCACATCGGCCGCCGCCACCGCCGTCGGAGAGAGAACGTCCAGATCAGACTTCATCAACTCGGCCACTGCGCCTGCGAGGGGTGTTGTGTGAGGAGTGAGATGAAAGAGAGAGGGGGAAGGAGAGAGAGAGAGAGAGGAGAGAGAGAGAGAGGAGAGAGAGGGGGGGGGGGGAGAGAGGGAGGGAAAGGGAGGAAGATTTACAGAGACAAAGCGGTAAACAAAATAGATACTACTCACCGTCGATCATCTTCTGCTTGCCGCCGTAGCAGTGGTGGGTCTGGTGGAGAACGTAAGTGAAGATGGGGAGGATGGGGATCGCGTACGCAATGTTGCGCAGCCTGTATAGGGAGCGGATTAACAACAACAACAACAACAACAACAACAACAACAACAACAATAATCGATCACTCACCTGTAGGCAGTGACGCCGGAAAAGATGGACGTCAGCACGCCGCCGGCCGCAATGTAGTTCAGATCGAAACGGTCCTCGGCGAGCTGAAACGTACAATAGCGGATGAAACGTATCAGTCAGCCCACCTTCTGCATGCGGGTGCGGTGCTCGAGCATCTGTTGAAACGCGATCTCGCGCTCCATCTGGAAGCTCACAGCTGATTCGCAGAATATGGAGGAAATGTATATCCTTTACATTATAAGCAAAACATAACAAAAAAGAAGATGAAAACCAACCCTCTCGTTTTCCAAACGCTGCAGCACCTTCTCGGCGTAGTCTGGCGAGAGGGACGACATCTGCACGGATTGAGACCCGCCCATTCTGAACATAACAGTTACAATAATATCATGTATTAACAAGCAATGGTAAAACAACAACAAAACAAGTGAAGAATGCACTCACTACTAACTTATGAACTTATAAAACCTACCGCAATATTCGTCAATAACCCGTACTATTTTATTTTCAAATTTGTTGTTGTTTATTTATTTATTTTGTTGTTATTTGTTTTCTTCCATCTTTGAACTCATTTTCAATGGCTGTATTCTGATTGCAGATGTCGACTGATCATCGAAGCTTGCGGGAGTGTCTCCTCGAGAGCACCGACGAGCTCGAGCACATCGTCAAACAGGTGCGCTCGCCTCGCCTCACATTGTTGTTATTTGTTTATTTATTTCGTACTGAGTTCATAACAACATTTCAGGTAGTGGAAACGCTTCTGGACAGTGGGGCGAAGAAGCGTCCGTCGGGGAGCGGGGCGGTGAGCGCAGAGTCGCTGGCCAACCTCGTGCAGCTCTTTGACGGAAAGCAGGACGAGATCAAGCACATGCTCAAAAAAGGTGAGTTCTATTTTTTCAAGAGTTTTTTCTCATTCGTGTTTACATCACAATGAAAATTCGTTTTCCTGTGATCCACTCACAAATACAGCACGCCATGTATCGCAATCGCATACACGTACACGTAGTTTTGATGCGTACGTGACTGTGTACGTCTCGCCGTACTCGCTGCGAGTATACGCTGTTTATCACTCTTTTCAGTGTCCGAATTCCAGCAGCGGGAGGAGCTGAGCCGGCAGCTGCAGGCGTGTGTGGACGAGAGGAACAAGGTCGTGTCGGACATCGAGCAGAACCTCAAGGCCGCCGAGACCGCAATCACCGCCGCCGTATTCCAGGTGTCGTATTTGGGTTTTCATGAGTTGCATTACTTCGTTTTCTTTTGCTCCTCTCTTTGTCTTCGTATTGAACGATTGATACATACGATACATGGTGCAGAATTGTATATGGGATTTCACTAGCTTTATCTTTACTGATTACCGTACTCAGGCGAACAAGAAGGTGAAGGCGGTGCGGGAGGCGGAGGCGCGTCCCGTCTACACCGAGGACCTCGTCAAGCTCTCCCACCAGATCAGCAAAAGTACGGTATCATACCAAGGTTACTGTATGCATAATTTTCCTCTCAGGCTACTCTGTCGCGGCTCCGATGTACTGGCAGCAGGGCGATCCTTCTCGCCCCTTCCCCACTGAGATCGAGTTCCGGTGAGTACTGTTGAGTGATTACAGTAGGGTTAACAGATACGGTATTAAGAGAGCTCCGTTTCAGTCAGTCGGCGTTGTCCGCCCCTCGCGCGCCAATGCACGCCAGCCAACCCCACCTCAACATGCTGCGACAGCAACAGGCCGTATGTCACATATTTATTAATTTAATTTTTAAAGCTTCTAAACATGACAATAAAACAGAATTCGCAGCTCGAATTCACCTTATTGCGTATGATTTTTTCATTAAATAGTTGTTTTTCTCGTAATTCTAAATCTTAAGGGATGTAGGGTCGTGTTTTAACCGTAGGAAGAACCTTCTATTACATCTCAAACATTGTTTGCGGGGTATTAACTTCGTGAAGCGTATAATTATATGATTCTATATTCTATATGATTGCCCCTTATGCAGGTGCGCACTCCCCCAGGCGGGGCTGCGATGGCGGGTTCTCGCCTGCCCGGCGGCTCGCCTATGGCATTCGGCGCGCAACAGCAGCAGTTGGCACAGCAACAGGCACAGCAGAGGGGGTGGAGTCCGAGGACCGGGTGGGTATTTCCAGGTTTTGTTAGAAGTTACCTGTTCTCTATAACTTTTGAAAATACTAACTTTAGATATTGAATTGTGGATTGTGGATATAGATTAGATGTGTGTTAAGACACGCATGGAACAGACTTCATATTGATTCCACCGTTCCGTATTCATTCCGCGTTTCACCAGGCCCACGGTTCACAACTTTTAGAAACATATTTGAGGTGGTGTGGAAAGAAGATAATACGGAACGGGTTTGGAAATACATTTATTTACCGCAGAAAGAACAGTGTGCAGCAGCGTTGCTTTCAAGGGTTGTACTCGATGGGGAGGTTCTTGCGGCGGACCATTCCGTCGCCCTGGAACCACTCGCGGCGGAAGGTCTTGGCGGCGCCGTCGGGGGTGTTGGTCCACTCGATGGTGATGCGGTCATTGTTGGTGTCCTCCTGACCGTACTGGAACGCGTCGCAAGAGACGGCCATCAGCACAGCCTCCTTGGGGTCGAGCACTCCGCACGGCGGGTCGACGCCGAGGCGCTTCATGTTGGTGGTCTTGATGGCCCATCCGATGCGGCGACCTCCAGCGTTGGTGATCTGAAGAGACGAATGTTAGGGTACCGTAGAGCACAGTGTCCAGCAACACCCCACCTTGATGTGGTAGGTGTGCTTGTCATCGTAGGGGGCGTTGAAGACGATCCGGCTGGGTGTTGATATCTCCGAAAGGGACGGACTGAGCCATGGCGAATGGATGCCGGCAACCCGCCGCGTCCGCCTTTTATTCACCCCTCCAGACATGCAAATTGCGATTAGCCTAGAAATTGTCGAGTGGACTGACTGATTCCACGTATGCGTTAAGAGATAGGAAAAGTAGGGTGATTAGCTTATGCAAATTGAACAAATAATCAAACGAGCATTATCCGAGAGTGAATTCCAGCTGAGTCCTGCGTGTGTAAGTTGGATGTGTCCTATCATGAGACCTTTCAGGTACGGTAGGATGAGGCTAATTTGCATATTCCGCTTGCAGCTACGGACCGGGTTCGTCGCCGCGCGGTCGCGGAGGCGGCACCGGTACCACTCCCCTCGGCGGATGGCAGCAACAGCACATGGCTGCGCAGGGTACTTTTTTTGATTATTACACGCACAACTTCAATTAGTCTACACGCAACCGTCCGCTATGTACCGCTGGATTGGTGGCTCTTGACAAGTAGTTGCTATTGAACCCTAGCAAAAAGACGAAAGATGAAGCCGGTATGTTGAGGGGCACAACTCGCTAGGGCGAGCGAGTGGATTGGACAGGATCGATTGGATCGACTGATCTTGACAAGTAGTTGTTGCTATATGTTTAGATTTCAGTAGAGGTCAGACTCAACTTTTGCTTGCAAAAGACCCTCAGAAAGATGTCAGAACGGCCGCGCACCCTCAGAAAGATCCCCAGAAAGTGCCTTTTCGTATGATAAAGCGACTTTATGATACATGATCGAGTCTGACCTTTCAGGCCGTGGCGGCATGGCGTCTCCGTTCAGTGCGCAGCGCAAGCCGAGCGCCGCCGGAACGAGCCCCCGCATCGCCAGCCCGCAGGTGGGCGTTGTGTTGGTGCTCTATTAGTGTTTTTTTTATTGGTTTGGTATTGCTCTATTGGTATTTTTATGCAGGTGAAAGGGTCGAAACAGGATTGCGTTACGTATCTAGCTTTTATGTTCTACTTACTGATCTTCTATCTACTTTGAAAAACCCCCTTTGTATTGATGAAAAGCAATTGCTCGAATTTCATTTTGGTGATTTTTGTGAGTGAACCGTGAATGGTGGTGTATATTGTTCATGGTTTAGCCGACATAGCGGTCACTTTACTATTGTTTGGAGATGAATTTGGAACTGTTTGTAAGTAACGTCCAGAGCGTTGCCATGGTATGTAGAAAGAACGGCTCTATTTTTAACAGGCAGAGTAACATATGTCGTATGTCGTATGTGTATGTGAATTATTGGGAGACGTTGCAGGTGAATCTGAACTTCACGTCTCCCCCGATGACGCGGGTGCCGCCCCCCGTGAACCAGGTGGAGCAGATGAGCAGCGACAGCAGCAGCTCCTCCAGCTCGGACGGAGAAGGGGACTCGTAGGGGGGGGAGCAGTGGAGAAGGAGGGAGAGGAGGTGGTGGAGGAGAGGGAGAAGGTGGTACTCCCGCAGCTCCTCTGCTCCTCTGCTCTTTGTCGTGGAGAGGAGAAGTGAGGAGATTGTTTTTGACTGATTATCTCCCTTTGGTCTTTGTCGTGTAGAGAAGAAGCGTGAGAGAAGTGAGGAAAGAGATGTGTTTTGACTGGTTTTCCGATTGTTCTACTGTAGTGACTGTGTTGTGTTTGTAGTTTGTAATATGTATTTATCACGGGTGTTGTTTCAATCGATAAAACGATTATGATGAAGCGCAGAGAGATTGATGTTGAAGGTATATCAGTGGTTGACCACCCACGCGTATACAGTGTACCTGAGATTGCTTTCGCTTTCTCTCACGCTCACCCCATCTCTGATCGTCTAGCTACATCTGTACTCTGCACAGTTTTGATAAGATAACGTATATCTACATTTTATGTGTTTCGTTTCATCTCTTTCGTGCGCGTTACCCCCATCCATATGGACTGATTCTCTCTTTCTTCCTTTCTTTCTTATCGAACCATCAAATCGGGAGAATATTTTGATCGATTCCACACCTATCTTGTACCGACTCGACCACCCTGCACTTTAGTCTGGGACGATTTTCGAGCGACTATTTTTTTTTAACTTCAAACGTTCCGGAGCAGTGCTGGAATGTGTTCGTTGAATTGATTCGTATGCGATTGGATAATCGTTTGCTATGCGCGTTGCACAGTGTCTAGTTCTTTCATGTATGCGTATCCTTCGGTTTCAGAGGCATGGATGCTGTCCTCTCCACCATGAATCGGCTACTGCCGAGCGAGGATGGATTCGAGTCATATCCATTCATGGTAGGTGGCCGTTTAGCATCAGTATTGTTTTTTAACTCACTTTTTGGAAGGATTCTATGCAAAAATTGATTCGAAATATTGCATGATGCTTTGGACATGTGCTGAAACGTATTTGTGATGTCGATGTGTGGTATATCGTCCATGTGTGTTTTGGGGGAGAAAATCGGCGCAAACAACGCTACAACTTATAGTGTAAGCAAATGCAAAAGTTGTGTTCCGTATTTGATTGTGGCAATAAGCCATTCAGGTGCGCGCGAACAACTCATAGTGTAAGCAGAACGCATATGTATGCATGAAGCGATCGTATTCATATTGTAACAACTGTCTTCTATGTTGGCAGAATGGCGCTTCTATTTACATCACACTACTTCTATCCTATCTATGTATAATCTTCACGCATCTCCCTTTACTCCACTCCGTTCAGATCTGCGCGTACAATCGGCAGAGGGGGAGGGGGAGGCTACTTTTACCATGACGGAACATCGCGTACGTGTAGTTGTTCAGATCGGCGCGTACAACTCGGCCGTCTCGACCGACTTCCACCTGCCGCACCCGGAGAGGACACTCGCGGTGCTGCTCATATCCACGCCAGACATGTTCGACGTGGCGATGAGGAGGTGGATGGGCGAGAGGAGGGAAGAGGTGGTGAGGGGGAGAGGGAGAGGAGGGAGGAAGAGGGAGGAGGGAGGGGGGAGAGAGGAGCGGGGAGAGGTATTGAGGAGGGGGGGGGAGAGAAGGAGGGAGAGAGATGAAGAGAAGGAGGGAGTGGGGGGGGAGGAGGTGAGGGAGAGAGAGAGAGAGAGAGAGAGAGAGAGAGAGAGATGTCGTCCCCTCGCAGGCCGGTTCGTTCTCGTCCCTGCAGGAGCGGGTGCAGAACCCGATCAGCGAGTTTATCGACGACCGCATCGCGGAGGTCAAGCAGGTGTGTGAGGTTTTTGTATTTTATTTATTTTAAAGAAGTATTCTTATTCCGTTCCTTTCTGTGACTGTATCCTGTGTCCTGTCTGAGCCTTTCTGTCTCTTATCAAGTTATTCCTGATACGTTTCACGTAAGTGTTATGTTCTCGTAGTGGAGATGGAGCAGTAATTAATTTTAATTCTATAGCCTGCGCCAGAGCGATCGTTTTCGATCTACCTCGCTTGCGGTTCGAAATACGGTGCCATAACCGTCGGACTCTCTTGTTTTGCGCGCTATTGCCGAGAGAGCTGACTCTTCGTCTTTCTCTGATCTACCCCAGCGCGCGCAACTTATTGCGAGCAAAGAACTCTAATAACTATTGTAAATTATTATATTTTGTTATTTTGTACAGTGTTATGGGATGGTAGACGGGATGAGACAGTAATCGAACTTCTCTTGTCATATTCCACTATCCCACATATTTCAAATGCTATTCATAACCACCATGACTGTTGCTAAATTATGTTATTTTGTACAAGTGTCAATTTCTCTGTAGTTGATAACTGTAATTGCTGATTGATGTTTAATATAAGAAATGAACATATGAAAAATAATTTTTTTTAAATATATGAAGCCTTATAGAGCCTTTAGATATAATTGACGGGTCGAACTATCTATTTCCCCTGCAGGCTCTTCCTTCTTCTCCCGTGGTGTGGTTCGATCACTCGCTCTGGCCGAATAGGAAGCCGAGAGTGCTCATGTGCACATGTGGACATGTCGCAGGTGAGGCATCTGTCTCTGTCTCTGTCTCTCTGTCTCGTCCCTCTTTCTCTACTTCCCTCTCTCTACTCCCCCCTCTCTCCCCCCTCTCTCTCTACTTCTCTCTCTCTCCCTCCCTCTCTCTCTCTCTCGCTCTCTTTTACTTTTCTCGTTCTCTAGGCGCTGCTCACTACTACCAGCCGAAGCACTATGCTGTGGAAGGAGGAGAGGGAGTGGAGGAGTGGCCCCCGAAGAGGCAGATGGAGGGACAGTCGGTGAGTGAGTGAGTGAGTGAGTGAGTGAGTGAGTGAGAGGAGAGGGGGGAAGAAAGAGTTTCGAATAGAGAATGGAATAAGTGGAATATGGCATCCAATCAACGCTTTCAACTGATTGGTACATGCTGACGAATGCGTTGCGTATATTGGCGGTAAAAATTATTACCCGTGGTAGTGAAAGTCGTGTTTTTTTCAATTTTCAATTCACAGAAGTTCATCGGTCTCTCGCTGCACCCCGTGTATGGGGGACACTTTGCATTCCGGGCCGTGCTCATCTTTCCGGGAATCGAGGTGGAGGAGGGGTGGACGGTGAGTGGAAGGAGAGAGGGAGAGAGAAGGACAGAAAGAAGGACAGAGAAAGAAAGAGAGAGAGAAAGAGGGGAGTGAGAGAGAGAGAGAGAGACTCCCTTGCAGGAGCCGTCGCCCGGCCGCATCCTGCAGACTGACCAGGAGGCGCGCGCCGCTCTCGAGTTGTTCAACTACAGCTGGCGGGACAGCCGGTTCAGGTGCATTTCACATGATCACATGTATAGACTATTTCTGTGCATTTCGATGTGTGCTGTTGAGAGAATGTTTTGTGTTGTGAGCCAATGTGTGCCCTTGATAGTTTCACCACTGAAACTCTCATTCATTTGTGAACCACTCTCTCTGCTTTGTCGATTCCTCATTGTTCTCTGACTTTTTTTGTGATCATTCGATATGTTATTTTTATGGAATGCTAAAATTGAATCTGACTCTATGTCCGCCAATATATTTTTTGAGAGAAACATAGTGTCTGTGGTATGTGCGATTGTGCTATTTCAGGGATGCGGGCAGTCCGTCGAAGCGCTATTCGCCGACGCAGATGGCCTACTTCGGCCTGCCTCCCAAGGATCGATGGTCAGTGATCCGTCACTGGGTGGAGGAGGAGGAGGAGGAGGAGCAGTGTGGAGCAGTGACGGGTGGAGCCGGAGAAGCAGTCAAGTGTTGTCAATAGTGTACTGTAATTGTTTTGTAGTTAGATCCCAGAGTTTAGGCGTGGTTTCTAGGTGTGTGTGTGTGGATTGCTCATTCGTCTTCGTATTTCCCAGACATGTATTCGTGTTTAGCCATATTGAGATTATACTCGACATTTGTTACTGTGATCTGATGATGTATACTGTAGCTAGATGTTGATGATAGAGTTCTATGGATAATAAATGTGTAAGAAGTCCGTTTTGTGTAACTAGGAGTTTCAAACAGAATTATCGTCGACTAACATCACGCATGAATAGAATGCCGCGAATAGGTCCGCATATTTCCGCATATTGATAATAGTGAAGGTTGAAATAAGTGTGAGCGACAGGTTCCATCGAAATGATTACTCATCACCATCACAATGACGATCAGAGACAAAAAAACCATTTTCATGGGATGTAACCTAATGCCGCTGCAACCACATGTTACTAGTAAACGATTCAGACTAGTTGCAACACGTTTGTACAAGTTCGGTGTTTGCACAATCCTGACGTCATAGGAAGCTGTACTGTAGTGCAAATGTAAGAGCGTGTTTCAAATAGTGGTTTCCATATCGTGTCCATCATCATATGAATATAGTATGATCAGGATATCAGTGATTGCTTTCGGGATGTGTGTGCACACCCCGGCCTGCTGTTTTGGCGCCTGTTTTGAGGCGTATCGCCCTGCCTCCTGCGAGTCGCGTTTTCATGTTTTATCGACAATTTGAGTTGGGTAGATCAAATACAACACTCACACTGTATCGAGAGTGTGAAATAGAGTGCTCTAAATCACATCTTAGCTCATTGACTGCATTCTCATTTTCCGCCAGTCGATCATTTTGTATACAGAGAGCCTGCTGGCACATGGCACATGCCTCAAATGAAAGCATTCCACATTCCATTCATCAAGCAAAATATTTCGACACTTCTATACATCTCCGTCTCTTCCCGACACTTATTCATTACCAGAACATTCATCGTACGTACCAAATTATCTTATAAAAGTACTTCCAAGTGAAAGTAATTGGCTTGTACAGACGGTTTTATTAAGAGAAAAAACGAAATGCTTTCAATTGAGTGAGACATGTGCCTTGTGCCAGCAGGCTCTCTGTACCAGTACAAAATGAGTATTTTTGTAAGTTTTCTAATTGAAAATTGATATAGAACATTTTATCCCAACCAAATTCCAACATCAATTTGAAAAAGAAGTAGTTAAAATCATTGAAATAAAAAGACAGTATCAGAAGAACGTCGTCATCGTCAGTAGAAACACGGTGAAGAAGACCGTGAGCGAGAGAAGGAGGGTGCTAGTGTGGAATTATGTGCACGGAGTGCGAGCTTCTCTAGATGGAATGCTGGTCCTGGTGTCGGACAGTGGAGTGAGAAGGACAGCACGCGGTGGCCACTCACTGAAAGTGATGGAGCCTGTGGTGACAAGTGCGAGACTTCACGACTACCCGGTGAACGAGTTGAGAAGTTGAGAAGGCTATGGATTGCCCTACCGGAGAAGGCTGTATTGGAGGAGACCAAACAGTCGTTCAAGCGTGCTGTCAAGAATCTGAGAATCTCTGTCTTGTTTTCGGCTGAGAACAACAGCTCATTTTCCGCACAGTAGGTGTCGACCGAGGCTGAAGAAGGCGAGGACTTTCGAAGCGTGGAAGGAGCACTCACTAAGCTTGGCCTGGGCATCGGCATAGGAAGCGACAGGGAAGCAGTTGAGGAAGTACACTCCAGACAGGCTGAACGTCGAAGCATGGCTCATCGAAAAAGGCTCGATCACACCTCGCGGGATTCCGTCAGTGAGGTTGGAACGGACACGGAAAGCAGCGTCCAGCTGAAAAAGAGCGGGGTAGAGAGAGAGAGAGAGAGAGAGAGAGAGAGAGAGAGAGAGAGAGAGGAGGAAGAGGGGGTAGAGAGAGGGGGAGAGAAGGGACTCACGAGGGAGTAGAGGTGTCCCTCCTTGGCGGTGCCCTCTGCTCCTGCCAGGTCTCCGAACCAGTAATAGTCAGGGTCGATGGTCGCTCCATTCGCATAGTAGATCGAATACGATGCATACGGCATCACAAAACGAACAGTCTTAGTCGTACCGGCAGGGTCGTTGAACACTAGAGAGGGACGGTTGAGAGAAAGAGAGGGGGGAGGGACTCACAGTAGTCGGTCTGAGAGGCTACGACTGCTACGATAGCAGCTGCGATGAGAGTGAAGCGAACCATCTCTGACTGACTGACTGACTGAGTGACTGATGAGTGAAGTGACCATTCAACCATTGACACACATGTTTATGTATATTATGTATGTTTATGTATTATGTTTGTTTGTATTATGTATGTTATATATATATTATGTATGTTTATGTACATGTTTATGTATACACACATGTTTATGTATATATGTATATGTTTATGTATATACACATGTATATGTATATCATTTATCATGTCATTTATCATGTCCACACATGTTTATCATGTCCACGTTCTATACTGCACGGCATTCACAACACACTTTTTTCTGTTATCCAGACCCGACCGAACTACTGATTTTATTTAAAAAGTACTTGCGTAAACAAATGAACTTTGTCTTGTCCCAATGCAGCAAAAGCACATGCATAAAGCGTTTACAAATACTAACACAAACCTGCGCCTCTCTCTTCCCTCTCTCTCTCTCTCTCTCTCTCTCTCTCCTCTCTTTCTGTCTTCTTTCTCTCTAATATGAACGTATGGCGTTATTCATTTGTATTGTTATATTTCATCGGTTAGTGTCCACTGTCCGTTATGCGCAGGTTTGTGTTAGTATTTGTAAACGCTTTATGCATGTGCTTTTGCTGCATTGGGACAAGACAAAGTTCATTTGTTTACGCAAGTACTTTTTAAATAAAATATATGTCCTTTTGTTAAATTTCATAGAAATTTTGAATATGTGCTGAATTATGACTATTCATATGGATTTTATCAAAAACTACTATCTCTCACTCACTCTGTTCTCTCCTTCTCTTCGTCTCTCTTTCACTGTTCCTCTCTCTCTCTCTCTCTCTCTCTCTCTCTCTCTCTCTCTCTCTCTCTCTCTCTCTTTCTCTCTCTCTCTTTCTCTCTTTCTCTCACACTGTTCTCTCTCTCACTCTCTCACTCTCTCACTTTCTGCCCTTCTCTCTCTGTCTCTCTATATTTTCTGCTCTTCTATCAACGTTTACAAATACTAACACAAACTCTCGGCCGTTCTCTCTCTTCTTACTCTCATGTACCACAGATCACACGTTACGTTTCGGATCGCCGTTACATTTCACAAAAACGTTTTCCCCACATATTTTCTCACTACCGTTCGGAGTCGCGCCTTCTGCGCTCTTTCTCCTGGTTATAGTTGGCGGACCCAAAACAACGCAAACCCGGCGCGAATTAGACGCTGGCGGCGGCGGGGCGAACTACACTCAAAGTGCGAGTTGGAGAACACGGGCAGAAAACGCCGAGAGAGTACGCTTTCGGCAGAGAGTCAGCGTTACCGGACACGACACCCACCCACACGCTGGCCTCTCACCTCATGGGTGCGCGAGATCGCTCATAACTTCTTTCAGAGAAAAGATACAAAGATGCCATCAATTAGTGATCTGGCCTACGGAACCGTGCGAATCTAACTAACATGAATTGGATGAGTTCACATTCCTGCTAACATGATTTTTGGATATAGCTTCTTGAAAATTCTGGCGCGAGCCCTATCCTAAGCCAAAAGAGAGGGCGCTGCGCGCCCTCTCTAATATCAGCAGACCGCCCACTTTTTTACCGCCTCTGCAAGTTGATGCAGATCTAATATTAGCGTTTTTTTTCGAAGTGAAAACGTGTTTTGCAAATGCAAGATCATTGTGATTCGATCAAAACACAATAATATGGTGCTTTACGCCATTCATATACGCAACACAAAAGGTAGCAAGAAAACATCAAAGGATTTAAGTTGTGAAGTAAAGAAGTAAAACCGTTCTCATAGTGCTCACAAAGTATAAACATTATTCATGTAATCATGCTCAATAGTTCGATATTCTATAACCAATAAATGAATTTTCGTCAAACTCCTGATCGTCGCATACTGTATCAGTTTTCGTGAATTTCGTAGTTTGAGATTATCTCTCTGAAACCAGGAACAGTTTCTCTCTCCCACCCAACATGGTGGTCCGACAAAACCACCCGCAAAACCACTAGAGAATGATAACCGGCGATTATTTCTGTTTTTCGATTATTTCAAACTGTGTTTTGGTAAACGCTTGAACCAGTGTCAAAAAGTTTATCAGGATCGGATTATATGACCGCAAAACACTATAGGGAGACCACCCAAGAAGAATGTATTGTGATCGCAGTGACAATCAGTTGGTATAAATATGTGTGTCAATGGGTGGATGGTCACTTCACTCAGTCAGTCAGTCAGTCAGTCAGAGATGGTTCGCTTCACTCTCATCGCAGCTGCTATCGTAGCAGTCGTAGCCTCCCAGAGCGACTACTGTAAGTTCCTCCCCCTCTCTCTTTCTCTCAACCGTCCCTCTCTAGGGTTCAACGACCCTGCCGGTACGACAAAGACTGTTCGTTTTGTGATGCCGTATGCATCGTATTCGATCTACTATGCGAATGGAGCGACCATCGACCCTGACTATTACTGGTTCGGAGACCTGGCAGGAGCAGAGGGCACCGCCAAGGAGGGACACCTCTACTCCCTCGTAAGTTCCTTCCCTCCCCCCTCTCCCTCTCCCCCCTCTCCCTCCCTCTCTCTCTCTACCCCGCTCTCTTTCAGCTGGACGCTGCTTTCCGTGTCCGTTCCAACCTCACTGACGGAATCCCGCGAGGTGTGATCGAGCCTCTTTCGATGAGCCATGCTTCGACGTTCAGCCTGTCTGGAGTGTACTTCCTCAACTGCTTCCCTGTCGCTTCCTATGCCGATGCCCAGGCCAAGCTCAGTGAGTGCTCCTTCCACGCTTCGAAAGTCCTCGCCTTATTCAGCCTCGGTCGACACCTACTGTGTGGAGGATGAGCTGAACGGAAAGATCTACTCGCCTGTCCAGTTCCCCACCATTCCTCCTACTTCGCCCCTTCCCGCTCAGGACCTGTTCTATTATTCTCCTGATATCAAGCTGTCTGCTACCAAGTAAGAGGGAGGGAAGGAGGGAGAGAAGGAGAAGGAAGGAGTGTGAGGGAGAGAGGGAGAGAGGGATAGAGGGAGAAAGGGAGAGAGAGGGAAGGAGTGAGAGGGAGAGAGAGGGAGAGAGGGAGAGAAAAGTGGAAAGGAGAGGGAGATAGAGAAGTTATTGTTCCCTTCAGGTGGGAGGACGTGAGGGCCTACCTGCAGACCAGCACAGGAATGCCCGTTCTCCTCATCTAAGCACAAGCAACGTCAACATGTAGTCACATAACCGATAAAATCCATCATACTGTTTTCAGTGTGGTCTATCAACCGCGAGTTCATATTGAATGTGTCTTGTCATCCGGGAATCAGTCGACGCGTTTCGTCAAAAGATACTCGCTTGCCCGCGTCATAGAGTGATCCCTGAGTGATTTGATGTGTCTGGTCGATGATTGCGTGGTTGAAGAAAGGTGTGTGTTTACATGTGTCTCCTCGCGAATAGGACTGGACGGTTCATTATATGACCGCATTAGCAACCATCTTGCTACTGTTTCTACTGCTTTGAATTGGTTTGATGTTCAACCCACAGTATTGTTCTCTTTTTTTCTCTCTCTCTCTCCGCTTCCCTCTGTTTCTCTCTTTGCCTATTCTCTCCTCTATATCCTTTTTTGTATTCCTCTATCTTGTCGTCTCTGGCGATGTTTCTCTCTCTCAGTCTCTCTCTTTCCCTCTCTCTTCCTCTTTCGCTCTCCCATATTCTATTCCTCAGCGCACCAGTCTGTCACATGCCCCGCCCTCACACTTTCACATCAGGTGAAATTTTATACTCGGGAAGATAATTTGACGGTGCGAGATATCCCAGTGGTTAGCACTATCATAACCGAATATAAGTTTTTAAAAAATATATATTGAGGTTTCTTTACCGGCAATGTTAATTTGAAATTGAATACCACCTCGACACACACGCTCAAAAACGTTTCAGAAAGTGTTGTTTTCTTCAAGGTACTACCACACTCGAATAATGCTTTAGGTGACTCCGAGTGCGGGTTACGAGTGCATTGTGATACCTGATGCCGAATGAAACGAATACCTTCTCTATCAGTCGCATTGCATGCTGCTCCGTTTGTTCTATTCTATGTACGTTTATTTCCTATTTTCAGGCTGAAAATCCGTTTTTCTGCGATTTGTGAATCATAGTCGTTTCGGTGGAGGAGCATACGCAAAACTCTTGCAATTATCGATTCCACATTGCAAATATTGCATTCAGGTGAACAGAACGGCTACGGGCTATGATTGATCTTCGCCGCGTCAGCAACCGCCACGAGATAGAAAACACTGGTAGCCTCCTCGACCGCTGTTAGACCATACAACCACGTTCCCATAGACACCAGCCCATCCAATGAACAACCTCATATCATTTAGTCCTCTACTTACAGTATGCTCCGATATAGCATATACACGTGATTTTTTATGATGTTCTAGATGGTTTTGCCTTCTTCAATAAAAATCAAACACCACTTTTATATATAAATATTATTCAATATATGCAATCAGTTCAAAACGATCAATGCATCAAACAAATGAAACACATAATTGTAAATGAATAAAACTCAATCGGTAAATAGAGCGCGTGTGAGAAACAAGACAGAGAGAGGGGTGAGAGGGGGCGGGACCTAATTAAAGGAGTATACCACTCTAAATTTGTGTATGCAAGTACGATATATAACATATTTATGATATGAAAGAGAAAAGAATTTTCATGAAATAAGAATTTTAAATTATCCAAGAAGCACATAAAAAAGTGGTTGTAAACACGTAGTGTATAGTGATAATCTCACGCGGAACCCTTGTGCACGCACTCAGGGAGTGTGGTATGGCCGCGCGGGAAACCGGGTGGTTGTGAGAGCGACCCGACAAAGCTCGATTTTTGTGTTTTTTTTGGTTTCAAACATAGTGTGTGTTTTAATTAGTTTTCTTTGTTTATTTTTCATAATCACTAATAACACTGTTTATATTACGCTCAGGTAGTCCGATTACAATCAAAGGATTTATAAATGTCAGGAGTGCGGGATAAAAGACGTAATTAATCGTTGTTTGAATTATCGTAGTAAAATAATAATTTTGTATTTATTTTAAAACAGTTATTTTTCAAAGAACATAGGGTCATTGGACTGCTAAATTTGACAAGAAAATCATATTACAATATGAACAAACTTGAGAAAAATAAATTTAGAGTGGTATATTCCTTTAAAGAAGAACTCCGGGGAAAATAGGAATGCCGGTCAGTTGGGGCAAAATGATATAGTGGGCTCGCATACGAGTTTCACGTTTTTCACGAGAGACATTAGGGTGGTTAGAGAAAGATCAAAGTCTTTTAGATGAGATTTTCAAATTGAACATATTCTTTTCGAGCGAGAGCGTTGCCACTACGCTAGCGAGGTGTGTTGCCAGTTTTACGAAAAGAAACTGTGAACGTGTGATGAAATTTTCACTGTCTAAGACTTCAGGGTACTGTAGAACTATTGGGCAACATAATGTTTTTGACGAGAAATGTTGAGCTGAATGCAAACGGAATATACTTAGAAACACGATTCTGTCAATGAAAATTCTGAGGCTTCAAAAAGTTACGTTTTTGAATTATTTATTTCGGTTCCTTTGTCCAAATAGCCTAATTAGACGAGGGCGGAGCCTCACTCCGTTGCCCACCGCTGCCGTTCTGCCCACCGCTGCCGTTTCCCGCCAAAATCTGGTTCCGGGCGGGCTAAAGTTTTGGGCCGGTGACTCTTTCTCCGGAGTTCTTCTTTAACATATTTAAAATTACTTATTTAATACAAAACACGCGCGCCCGCGCACGCAGGTGGTGGGGGAGCGTGATGTGGGGGAAGGGGCATACGCTCGCATTTAAATTCGATAACCGGCTCACATATTAGATAGTTAGTTGAGAAAGAGAAGGATGAGAGAGGGGAACAAAAAGAGAGACAGGAGATGAGAGCAGATGTGGGGGCCACCACACACACATCCCACCCTCCAATTGTACATAGTTGCATATACATAATGTCTGCTCATGCATGTGTGTATGTGTGTGACGCGACGGGAAAGGCTACGGCAGTCGGTGAAGACCCTTCGGATGTTCTCGGTGTCGACGGCGCACGTGAAGTGTGGGAGCAGTGGTGTCGGCCGTCCCCGGCAGCCGTCGAAATGCGCTGCAACACAACAACCATCATCAGCCATCAGCCATCAGCCATCCGCCATCAGCCATCAGCCATCACACAGTCAACATGTAAAGCACAATAGCAATGGCAGAGACCTCAAAAGTTCAATGGCAGTACCGTCAACCGTAACGTGATAAAAATTGTTCCGACCATCGTATCAACATTACTGGCCAAGGTGGGCGGCAGCGGGGTTGAACGTGGCTAGAACCTTGCTCAACACACACACAAGAACACACACGTGGTACGGCACGGAAAGGCAATTTTATCTCGAGAAAAGTAAAGGATGCAATAAGCATTGTGGAGGTTGACGATGAGACGGCTTGTCGGAGTGCTTATATACTCCTTGAAGGCGTGGGCTGGGGAGAGTGCTGGCGGCGGCCGGGAGATCGCCGGCAGGCGATTGTGGTCTGGAGTGACAACAAATACAAATTATCATTTTTGTCTCGGACATGAAGTGGAGTGATCATGAGAGTGGTGTGTAAAGTGATGCGATTGGATGTAGGTTGATTGGTCAGTTGGTCTTTGAGGAATATGGCCAGAAGCCTCTCTCTTTAACTGTCTGCCTGTACTCTCTCTCTCAGTGATTCACACATGATGCGAAGTGCGGGTGAGAGAGGAGAGAGCGCGAGGACGAGAGATCAGATGCACGTGCGACGCGCGTGTGGGAGAGAGATGCGTCAGCGAGCGCTCGGCGGCGGCATGATAGCATCAGAGAGTGCTGTTGAGTTCATGCTAGGTTTCCGTGTGCGCAGCATACGTCACACATTGCAACTTTCCATAACAGTAGTCATATCATTAAGCGCTCCTAATTGCAGTTTCATGTCATGTGTGTTGTTCCGATTCGAGGCTATAGCATAGGTTGCTATTTTATCAAATGAATCCATAAACCCATAACTACTAGGTCGGATTTTTCAGCTTGGAGTGAAAGGCGAATATTCTTGATAGCGGAGTTCAGATATTCTGTAGAAACATTAATTTGATTAAAAACAGAACAGATTTCTTTGTGAGAGCCTCTTGACAAATCACCCGCGGGTTGAGAAATCGGGAGAAGAGTGAACAAAAAGAGGATGGAAAGAACAACCATGGGCATTGTTGCGAAGACTATGGATGATCATTGAGGGCGTTCAACGGTATTTCACCAGACGAATCTGCCATAGAAATGGCATTTTCAATCTAGGATACTCTGCCAGACTCTGCCTGCTAGGCTTGGAGACTCTCGAGTCACGACGAGCAGTCAATGATATTGCCTACATACATAAAATTGTACACGGTCGCACCGTCTTTGACTCATCCGCCATCTATAATATCATATCCACATCATCGAGACACTCTCACTGCCACCGAATCGTACCCTCTTTTGATCCGTCCGTTAGAACACAGACATTCATTCACCGCAAGTTTCGAATATGGAACTCCTTACCATCTAACATTATAGCTATCAGAGACACCGGTTCTTTCAAAGAGGAGGTTAGAAAATGCATGATTGAACCATCTCGCATCCGCGCTTCCTGATCGTTACGGGCACGGGCTCCCCAGTATATGCAACAGAGCACAGTTGTATTGTCCCATACGCATTTGTATCTGTTTTACCATTCTTTGATTTGATCTTAATCACAAATACGTTGCACCACGCAATGATAAACAATTGAATTGAAATGTGAATGAGATTACTTATACATATTTTAAAACCAATCAGATCGAAATAACATGATATTTGAAAGTGGGCGAGTCACAACATTTTCTATATTGTTATCGATATTGTTATCATGTTTCATTCATGAAATGTATCATGGAATCATTGATTGAACAGAAATAACGTGGATGAGACGCGTTATGATGCAGATGAGCTGAAAAGTGCTCGAATTTGACGAAGAAAAAAGGTCTGGATAGCAATTGCACTCGCGCCAACATCACCACAAGCACATAACTCGACTTTATCCAACTTTAAGCATTTGTTTAAGCATCACTGTAAGTTTTAAGGGATCTATCGATGATGATCTATCGATGATCTATCGATATTCAATCGATATCCACGCACCTTGATGTGGTAGGTGTGCTTGTCATCGTAGGGGGCGTTGAAGACGATCTTGGTACCGGGCTGGGTGTTGATATCTCCGGGAGGGTCGAAAACTTTTGTCGAATTCTAGCTGAGCCCTATGTGTGTAAGTTGGATGAGTCGATTCATGAGACCTTTGAGGTACGGTGGGGTGAGGCTAATTTGCATATTCCGCTTGCAGCTACGGGCCTGGTTCGTCGCCGCGCGGTCGCGGAGGCGGCACCGGCACCACTCCCCTCGGCGGATGGCAGCAACAGCACATGGCTGCGCAGGGTGGGTGGCTCTAGGCGCGTTATCTTGCAACCCCTTTCCACTACCGTTACCCGCAAATCTCGAACATTAGGAATGTGGAAAACGTACTATTTTTATTTTCAGGCCGTGGCGGCATGGCTTCTCCGTTCAGTGCGCAGCGCAAGCCGAGCGCCGCCGGAACGAGCCCCCGCATCGCTAGCCCGCAGGTGGGGAGGGGGGGGCTGGTGGTTCTTTATTCATGTTTTATTGGTTTGGTTGTATAGATGGCAAACAATTGCTCGATTTTCAATTTGGTGATTTAGCATGAATGGTGGTACTTATGTTTCATGGTTTAACTGACATAACGGTCACTTCACTATTGTTTGAAAATGAAGTTGGGAACACTTCTAAGTTACGTCTAGAGCGTTGCCATTGTATGTAGAAAGAACGGCTCTATTTTTATGAGGCAGAGAAACATATGTCGTATGTGTATGTGAATTATTGGGAGACGTTGCAGGTGAATCTGAACTTCACGTCTCCCCCGATGACGCGGGTGCCGCCCCCCGTGAACCAGGTGGAGCAGATGAGCAGCGACAGCAGCAGCTCCTCCAGCTCGGACGGAGAAGGGGACTCGTAGGGGGGGGGAGCAGTGGAGAAGGAGGGAGAGGAGGTGGTGGAGGAGAGGGAGAAGGTGGTACTCCCGCAGCTCCTCTGCTCCTCTGCTCTTTGTCGTGGAGAGGAGAAGTGAGGAGATTGTTTTTGACTGATTATCTCCCTTTGGTCTTTGTCGTGTAGAGAAGAAGCGTGAGAGAAGTGAGGAAAGAGATGTGTTTTGACTGGTTTTCCGATTGATCTACTGTAGTGACTGTGTTGTGTTTGTAGTTTGTAATATGTATTTATCACGGGTGTTGTTTCAATCGATAAAACGATTATGATGAAGCGCAGAGAGATTGATGTTGAAGGTATATCAGTGGTTGACCACCCACGCGTATACAGTGTACCTGAGATTGCTTTCGCTTTCTCTCACGCTCACCCCATCTCTGATCGTCTAGCTACATCTGTACTCTGCACAGTTTTGATAAGATAACGTATATCTACATTTTATGTGTTTCGTTTCATCTCTTTCGTGCGCGATACCCCCATCCATATGGACTGATTCTCTCTTTCTTCCTTTCTTTCTTATCGAACCATCAAATCGGGAGAATATTTTGATCGATTCCACACCTATCTTGTACCGACTCGACCACCCTGCACTTTAGTCTGGGACGATTTTCGAGCGACTATTTTTTTTTAACTTCAAACGTTCCGGAGCAGTGCTGGAATGTGTTCGTTGAATTGATTCGTATGCGATTGGATAATCGTTTCTATGCGCGTTGCACAGTGTCTAGTCTACGTTCTTTAAAGAAGAACTCCGGGGAAAGAGTCACCCGGGCGAACAGAAGTCGCGCTCTATTCAATGTTTTGGCGCGAAAGTGAGCAGTGCACATAGAGGCCAGGGTGAGAGAATGAGAGCGGCCGTTCGCGATAAGCGCTATTAGATATCACACATAATGACAACGTATTAATTAAAACTAATCCACTACATTTTATCATCCATAGATATTCCAACTAAAACATCTCCCCACATATTAGGAGAGGGTATGTGTAGTAGGCCGGTAACAGTGAAACATAATCTTTCAGGTTTCCAAATTGTATGGGAATGAAGAAGCGAAATCATGCACACATAACGCCGTTTATTACATAGCTCATAGAAAGTCATTGTGTGTCTCATGTTGCTGCTCTTCCTTCTCGCGCCTGGGTCCATCGGTCCGTCCGCCCGCCGGTCCGCCCGCCTGGTCCGTCGAGATCTGCAACGCACTGCATAAGCAACATCGAAGACAATGACATGGTCAAAAAAGAGCTTGTTAGGTTAATGAACAAAGTTACAAACCAGGTAGCAATAAATCGATTACATTGCGTGGGATGAGAAACACTTACCCTTCTTCATTCTCATGCGCGCCTCCTTGCCTCGCTTCCACCTCCAGTTTCGCACGGTCGCACGGTCGCGCAGCGTGCCACATCCGTCTTCATCCTACAAGAAAACATGATGATGTGCAGAACGCAATTATAATAACACTACAAAACGAGGCTATGCACGCACTATGACACGATGTGAAGATACACGTTTCAAAAACGACATGCTATTTTCGAACACAGTTATTTACGAATACTATGTAATGAACATTGTGAAATTGAATCAGATTAAGAACATTACTTCATTTCATACCTGTAGTTCTTGAGACAATTGTAGAGGTCCGTGCTTCCCCGCCCGCGCCGATCATGAAGTGCAGCAACGGCTGCTACGCAACGCGTATTACCTAAACGCACGTCGTCAAAACATTCCCATACATCGATACATAAGAAACATACTGCTAACAAAAATTTGAATATTATTGCCAAAAAGGATTCGGACTGAATAATTCAATATGCAAATTTTTGTTTTCTATAGAAATTTTGACTATCCGATTCGGAATCACAGTCTATGATTTCCCCTGATCCCCCCGCACTCTATTTTCCCCCGGAGTTCTTCTTTAATGTATGCGTATCCTTCGGTTTCAGAGGCATGGATGCTGTCCTCTCCACCATGAATCGGCTACTGCCGAGCGAGGATGGATTCGAGTCATATCCATTCACGGTAGGTGGCCGTTTAGCATCAGTATTGTTTTTTAACTCACTTTTTGGAAGGATTCTATGCAAAAATTGATTCGAAATATTGCATGATGCTTTGGACATGTGCTGAAACGTATTTGTGATGTCGATGTGTGGTATATCGTCCATGTGTGTTTTGGGGGAGAAAATCGGCGCAAACAACGCTACAACTTATAGTGTAAGCAAATGCAAAAGTTGTGTTCCGTATTTGATTGTGGCAATAAGCCATTCAGGTGCGCGCGAACAACTCATAGTGTAAGCAGAACGCATATGTATGCATGAAGCGATCGTATTCATATTGTAACAACTGTCTTCTATGTTGGCAGAATGGCGCTTCTATTTACATCACACTACTTCTATCCTATCTATGTATAATCTTCACGCATCTCCCTTTACTCCACTCCGTTCAGATCTGCGCGTACAATCGGCAGAGGGGGAGGGGGAGGCTACTTTTACCATGACGGAACATCGCGTACGTGTAGTTGTTCAGATCGGCGCGTACAACTCGGCCGTCTCGACCGACTTCCACCTGCCGCACCCGGAGAGGACACTCGCGGTGCTGCTCATATCCACGCCAGACATGTTCGACGTGGCGATGAGGAGGTGGATGGGCGAGAGGAGGGAAGAGGTGGTGAGGGGGAGAGGGAGAGGAGGGAGGAAGAGGGAGGAGGGAGGGGGGAGAGAGGAGCGGGGAGAGGTATTGAGGAGGGGGGGGAGAGAAGGAGGGAGAGAGATGAAGAGAAGGAGGGAGTGGGGGGGAGGAGGTGAGGGAGAGAGAGAGAGAGAGAGAGAGAGAGAGAGATGTCGTCCCCTCGCAGGCCGGTTCGTTCTCGTCCCTGCAGGAGCGGGTGCAGAACCCGATCAGCGAGTTTATCGACGACCGCATCGCGGAGGTCAAGGAGGTGTGTGAGGTTTTTGTATTTATTTCAAAGAATTATTCTCATTCCGTTCCTTTCTGTGACTGTATCCTGTGTCCTGTCTGCCTTTCTGTCTCTAATCAAGTTATACGTGATACGTTGCATGTTAGTGTTATGTTCTCGTAGTGGAGATGCTGCAGTAATTAATTGAATTTTTGTGCCAATATGAATGTTATTTATCACAACTATACTCTGCACCAGAGCGATAGTTTTCGATCTACCTCGCTTGCAGTTCGAAATACGGTGCCATAACCGTCGGACTCTCTTGTTTTGCGCGCTATTGCCGAAGGAGCTGACTCTCCGTCTTGCTCTGATCTACCCCAGCGCGCGCAACTTATTGCGAGCAAAGAACTCTAATGACTATTGTAAATTATTATATTTTGTTATTTTGTACAGTGTTATGGGATGGTAGACGGGATGGGGCAGTAATTGAACTTCTCTTGTCATATTCCACTATCCCACATATTTCAAATGTTATTCATAACCACCATGACTGTTGCTGAATTATGTTATTTTGTACAAGTGTCAATTTTTCTGTAGTTGATAACTGTAATTGCTGATTGATGTTTAATATAAGAAATGAATATATGAAAAATAATTTTTTTTTAATATATGAAGCCTTATAGAGCCTTTAGATATAATTGACGGGTCGAACTATCTATTTCCCCTGCAGGCTCTCCCTTCTTCTCCCGTGGTGTGGTTCGATCACTCGCTCTGGCCGAATAGGAAGCCGAGAGTACTCATGTGCACATGTGGACATGTCGCAGGTGAGGCATCTGTCTCTCTGTCTCTGTATCTCTGTCTCGTCCCTCTTTCTCCACTTCCCTCTCTCTACTCCCCCCTCTCTCCCCCCTCTCTCTCTCTACTTCTCTCTCTCTCCCTCCCTCTCTCTCTCTCGCTCTCTCTACTTCTCTCGTTCTCTAGGCGCTGCTCACTACTACCAGCCGAAGCACTATGCTGTGGAAGGAGGAGAGGGAGTGGAGGAGTGGCCCCCGAAGAGGCAGATGGAGGGACAGTCGGTGAGTGAGTGAGTGAGTGAGTGAGTGAGTGAGTGAGTGAGTGAGTGAGTGAGAGGAGAGGGGGGAAGAAAGAGTTTCGAATAGAGAATGGAATAAGTGGAATATGGCATCCAATCAACGCTTTCAACTGATTGGTACATGCTGACGAATGCGTTGCGTATATTGGCGGTAAAAATTATTACCCGTGGAAGTGAAAGTCGTGTTTTTTTTCAATTTTCAATTCACAGAAGTTCATCGGTCTCTCGCTGCACCCCGTGTATGGGGGACACTTTGCATTCCGGGCCGTGCTCATCTTTCCGGGAATCGAGGTGGAGGAGGGGTGGACGGTGAGTGGAGGGAGAGAGGGAGAGAGAAGGACAGAGAGAAGAACAGAGAGAAGGGCAGAGAAAGAGAGAGAGAGAGAGAGAGAGAGAGAGAGAGAGAGAGAAAGAGGGGAATGAGAGAGAGAGACTCCCTTGCAGGAGCCGTCGCCCGGCCGCATCCTGCAGACTGACCAGGAGGCGCGCGCCGCCCTCGAGTTGTTCAACTACAGCTGGCGGGACAGCCGCTTTAGGTGCATTTCACATGATCACATGTATAGACTATTTCTGTGCATTTCGATGTGTGCTGTTGAGAGAATGTTTTGTGTTGTGAGCCAATGTGTGCCCTTGATAGTTTCACCACTGAAACTCTCATTCATTTGTGAACCACTCTCTCTGCTTTGTCGATTCCTCATTGTGATTCCTCATCTGTCTTTTTTTGTGATCATTCGATATGTTATTTTTATGGAATGCTAAAATTGAATCTGACTCTATGTCCGCCAATATATTTTTTGAGAGAAACATAGTGTCTGTGGTATGTGCGATTGTGCTATTTCAGGGATGCGGGCAGTCCGTCGAAGCGCTATTCGCCGACGCAGATGGCCTACTTCGGCCTGCCTCCCAAGGATCGATGGTCAGTGATCCGTCACTGGGTGGAGGAGGAGGAGGAGGAGGAGGAGCAGTGTGGAGCAGTGACGGGTGGAGCCGGAGAAGCAGTCAAGTGTTGTCAATAGTGTACTGTAATTGTTTTGTAGTTAGATCCCAGAGTTTAGGCGTGTTTTCTAGGTGTGTGTGTGGATTGCTCATTCGTCTTCGTATTTCCCAGACATGTATTCGTGTTTAGCCATATTGAGATTATACTCGACATTTGTTACTGTGATCTGATGATGTATACTGTAGCTAGATGTTGATGATAGAGTTCTATGGATAATAAATGTGTAAGAAGTCCGTTTTGTGTAACTAGGAGTTTCAAACAGAATTATCGTCGACTAACATCACGCATGAATAGAATGCCGCGAATAGGTCCGCATATTTCCGCATATTGATAATAGTGAAGGTTGAAATAAGTGTGAGCGACAGGTTCCATCGAAATGATTACTCATCACCATCACAATGACGATCAGAGACAAAAAAACCATTTTCATGGGATGTAACCTAATGCCGCTGCAACCACATGTTACTAGTAAACGATTCAGACTAGTTGCAACACGTTTGTACAAGTTCGGTGTTTGCACAATCCTGACGTCATAGGAAGCTGTACTGTAGTGCAAATGTAAGAGCGTGTTTCAAATAGTGGTTTCCATATCGTGTCCATCATCATATGAATATAGTATGATCAGGATATCAGTGATTGCTTTCGGGATGTGTGTGCACACCCCGGCCTGCTGTTTTGGCGCCTGTTTTGAGGCGTATCGCCCTGCCTCCTGCGAGTCGCGTTTTCATGTTTTATCGACAATTTGAGTTGGGTAGATCAAATACAACACTCACACTGTATCGAGAGTGTGAAATAGAGTGCTCTAAATCACATCTTAGCTCATTGACTGCATTCTCATTTTCCGCCAGTCGATCATTTTGTATACAGAGAGCCTGCTGGCACATGGCACATGCCTCAAATGAAAGCATTCCACATTCCATTCATCAAGCAAAATATTTCGACACTTCTATACATCTCCGTCTCTTCCCGACACTTATTCATTACCAGAACATTCATCGTACGTACCAAATTATCTTATAAAAGTACTTCCAAGTGAAAGTAATTGGCTTGTACAGACGGTTTTATTAAGAGAAAAAACGAAATGCTTTCAATTGAGTGAGACATGTGCCTTGTGCCAGCAGGCTCTCTGTACCAGTACAAAATGAGTATTTTTGTAAGTTTTCTAATTGAAAATTGATATAGAACATTTTATCCCAACCAAATTCCAACATCAATTTGAAAAAGAAGTAGTTAAAATCATTGAAATAAAGAGACAGTATCAGAAGAACGTCGTCATCGTCAGTAGAAACACGGTGAAGAAGACCGTGAGCGAGAGAAGGAGGGTGCTAGTGTGGAATTATGTGCACGGAGTGCGAGCTTCTCTAGATGGAATGCTGGTCCTGGTGTCGGACAGTGGAGTGAGAAGGACAGCACGCGGTGGCCACTCACTGAAAGTGATGAAGCCTGTGGTGACAAGTGCGAGACTTCACGACTACCCGGTGAACGAGTTGAGAAGGCTATGGATTGCCCTACCGGAGAAGGCTGTATTGGAGGAGACCAAACAGTCGTTCAAGCGTGCTGTCAAGAATCTGAGAATCTCTGTCTTGTTTTCGGCTGAGAACAACAGCTCATTTTCCGCACAGTAGGTGTCGACCGAGGCTGAAGAAGGCGAGGACTTTCGAAGCGTGGAAGGAGCACTCACTAAGCTTGGCCTGGGCATCGGCATAGGAAGCGACAGGGAAGCAGTTGAGGAAGTACACTCCAGACAGGCTGAACGTCGAAGCATGGCTCATCGAAAAAGGCTCGATCACACCTCGCGGGATTCCGTCAGTGAGGTTGGAACGGACACGGAAAGCAGCGTCCAGCTGAAAGAGAGCGGGGTAGAGAGAGAGAGGGAGGGAGAGGGGGGAGCGGGAGAGGGGGAGGGAAGGGACTTACGAGGGAGTAGAGGTGTCCCTCCTCTGCGGTGCCCTCTGCTCCTGCCAGGTCTCCGAACCAGTAATAGTCAGGGTCGATGGTCGCTCCATTCGCATAGTAGATCGAATACAATGCATACGGCATCACAAAACGAACAGTCTTAGTCGTACCGGCAGGGTCGTTGAACACTAGAGAGGGACGGTTGAGAGAAAGAGAGGGGGGAGGGACTCACAGTAGTCGCTCTGAGAGGCTACGACTGCTACGATAGCAGCTGCGATGAGAGTGAAGCGAACCATCTCTGACTGACTGACTGACTGAGTGACTGATGAGTGAAGTGACCATTCAACCATTGACACACATGTTTATATTGACACACATGTTTATGTATATTAATATTATGTATGTTTATGTATTATGTATGTTTGTTTGTATTATGTATGTATTATGTATTAAGTATGTTTGTATTATGTATGTTTATGTACATGTTTATGTATACACACATGTTTATGTATATATGTAAATGTTTATATATATACACATGTTTATGTATATCATTTATCATGTCATTTATCATGTCCACACATGTTTATCATGTCCAAGTTCTATACTGCACGGCATTCACAACACATTTTTTTCTGTTATCCAGACCCGACCGAACTACTGATATCAGCAGACCGCCCACTCTTTTTACCGCCTCTGCAAGTTTATGCAGATCTGATATTAGCGTCTTTTTTCGAAGTGAAAACGTGATTTGCAAATGCAAGATCATTGTGGTTCGATCAAAACACAATAATATGGTGCTTTATGCCATTCATATACGCAACACAAAAGGTAGCAAGAAAATATCAAAGGATTTAAGTTGTGAAGTAAAGAAGTAAAACCGTTCTCATAGTGCTCACAAAGTATAGATTTACATTATTCATGTAATCATGCTCAATAGTTTGATATTCTATAACCAATAAATGAATTTTCGTCAAACTCTTGATCGTCGCATACTGTATCAGTTTTCGTGAATTTCGTAGTTTGAGATTATCTCTCTGAAACCAGGAACAGTTTCTCTCTCCCACCCAACATGGTGGTCCGACAAAACCCCCCACAAAACCACTAAAGAATGATAACCGGCGATTATTTATGTTTTTCGATTATTTCAAACTGTGTTTTGGTAAACGCCTGAAACAGTGTCAAAAAGTTTATCAGGATCGGATTATATGACCGCAAAACACTTCAGGGAGACCACCCAGGAAGAATGTATTGTGATCGCAGTGACAATCAGTTGGTATAAATATATGTGTCAGTGGGTGAATGGTCACTTCACTCAGTCAGTCAGTCAGTCAGAGATGGTTCGCTTCACTCTCATCGCAGCTGCTATCGTAGCAGTCGTAGCCTCCCAGAGCGACTACTGTATGTCCCTCCCCCTCTCTCTTTCTCTCAAACGTCCCTCTCTAGGGTTCAACGACCCTGCCGGTACGACGAAGACTGTTCGTTTTGTGATGCCGTATGCATCGTATTCGATCTACTATGCAAATGGAGCGACCATCGACCCTGACTATTACTGGTTCGGAGACCTGGCAGGAGCAGAGGGCACCGCAGAGGAGGGACACCTCTACTCCCTCGTAAGTCCCTTCCCTCCCCCCTCTCCCGCTCCCCCCTCTCCCTCCCTCTCTCTCTCTACCCCGCTCTCTTTCAGCTGGACGCTGCTTTCCGTGTCCGTTCCAACCTCACTGACGGAATCCCGCGAGGTGTGATCGAGCCTCTTTCGATGAGCCATGCTTCGACGTTCAGCCTGTCTGGAGTGTACTTCCTCAACTGCTTCCCTGTCGCTTCCTATGCCGATGCCCAGGCCAAGCTCAGTGAGTGCTCCTTCCACGCTTCGAAAGTCCTCGCCTTATTCAGCCTCGGTCGACACCTACTGTGTGGAGGATGAGCTGAACGGAAAGATCTACTCGCCTGTTCAGTTCCCCACCATTCCTCCCACTTCGCCCCTTCCCGCTCAGGACCTGTTCTATTATTCTCCTGATATCAAGCTGTCTGCTACCAAGTGAGAGGGAGGGAAGGAGGGAGAGAGGGAGAAGGAAGGAGTGTGAGGGAGAGAGGGAGAGAGGGATAGAGGGAGAAAGGGAGAGAGAGGGAAGGAGTGAGAGGGAGAGAGAGGGAGAGAGGGAGAGGGAAGTGGAAAGGAGAGGGAGATAGAGAAATCATTGTTCTCTTCAGGTGGGAGGACGTGAGGGCCTACCTGCAGACCAGCACAGGAATGCCCGTTCTCCTCATCTAAGCACAAGCAACGTCAACATGTAGTCACATAACCGATAAAAATCCATCCTACTGTTTTCAGTGTGGTCTATCAATCGCGAATTCATATTGAATGTGTCTTGTCATCCGGGAAACAGTCGACGCGTTTCGTCAAAAGATACTCGCTTGCCCGCGTCATAGAGTGATCCCTGAGTGATTTGATGTGTCTGGTCGATGATTGCGTGGTTGAAGAAAGGTGTGTGTTTACATGTGTCTCCTCGCGAATAGGACTGGACGGTTCATTATATGACCGCATTAACAACCATCTTGCTACTGTTTCTACTGCTTTGAATTGGTTTGATGTTCAACCCACAGTATTGTTCTCTTTTTTTCTCTCTCTCTCTCCGCTTCCCTCTGTTTCTCTCTTTGCCTATTCTCTCCTCTATATCCTTTTTTGTATTCCTCTGTCTTGTCGTCTTTGGCGATGTTTCTCTCTCTCAGTCTCTCTCTTTCCCTCTCTCTTCCTCTTTCGCTCTCCCATATTCTATTCCTCAGCGCACCAGTCTGTCACATGCCCCGCCCTCACACTTTCACATCAGGTGAAATTTTATACTCGGGAAGATAATTTGACGGTGCGAGATATCCCAGTGGTTAGCACTATCATAACCGAATATAAGTTTTAAAAAAAATATATTGAGGTTTCTTTACCGGCAATGTTAATTTGAAATTGAATACCACCTCGACACACACGCTCAAAAACGTTTCAGAAAGTGTTGTTTTCTTCAAGGTACTACCACACTCGAATAATGCTTTGAAATGACTCCGAGTGCGGGTTACGAGTGCATTGTGATACCTGATGCCGAATGAAACGAATACCTTCTCTATCAGTCGCATTGCATGCTGCTCCGTTTGTTCTATTCTATGTACGTTTATTTCCTATTTTCAGGCTGAAAATCCGTACTTCTGCGATTTGTGAATCATAGTCGTTTCGGTGGAGGAGCATACGCAAAACTCTTGCAATTATCGATTCCACATTGCAAATATTGCATTCAGGTGAACAGAACGGCTACGGGCTATGATTGATCTTCGCCGCGTCAGCAACCGCCACGAGATAGAAAACACTGGTAGCCTCCTCGACCGCTGTTAGACCATACAACCACGTTCCCATAGACACCAGCCCATCCAATGAACAACCTCATATCATTTAGTCCTCTACTTACAGCATGCTCCGATATAGCATATACACGTGATTTTTTATGATGTTCTAGATGGTTTTGCCTTCTTCAATAAAAATCAAACACCACTTTTATATATAAATATTATTCAATATATGCAATCAGTTCAAAACGATCAATGCATCACACAAATGAAACACATAATTGTAAATGAATAAAACTCAATCGGTAAATAGAGCGCGTGTGAGAAACAAGACAGAGAGAGGGGTGAGAGGGGGCGGGACCTAATTAAAGGAGTATACCACTCTAAATTTGTGTATGCAAGTACGATATATAACATATTCATGATATGAAAGAGAAAAGAATTTTCATGAAATAAGAACTTTAAATTATCCAAGAAGCACATAAAAAAGTGGTTGTAAACACGTAGTGTATAGTGATAATCTCACGCGGAACCCTTGTGCACGCACTCAGGGAGTGTGGTATGGCCGCGCGGGAAACCGGGTGGTTGTGAGAGCGACCCGACAAAGCTCGATTTTTGTGTTTTTTTGGTTTCAAACATAGTGTGTGTTTTAATTAGTTTTCTTTGTTTATTTTTCATAATCACTAATAACACTGTTTATATTACGCTCAGGTAGTCCGATTATAATCAAAGGATTTATAAATGTCAGGAGTGCGGGATAAAAGACGTAATTAATCGTTGTTTGATTTATCGTAGTAAAATAATAATTTTGTATTTATTTTAAAAACAGTTATTTTTCAAAGAACATAGGGTCATTGGACTGCTAAATTTGACAAGAAAATCATATTACAATATGAACAAACTTGAGAAAAATAAATTTAGAGTGATATATTCCTTTAAAGAAGAACTCCGGGGAAAATAGGAATGCCGGTCAGTTGGGGCAAAATGATACTTAGAAACACGATTCTGTCAATGAAAATTCTGAGGCTTCAAAAAGTTACGTTTTTGAATTATTTATTTCGGTTCCTTTGTCCAAATAGCCTAATTGGACGAGGGCGGAGCCTCACTCCGTTGCCCACCGCTGCCGTTCTGCCCACCGCTGCCGTTTCCCGCCAAAATCTGGTTCCGGGCGGGCTAAAGTTTTGGGCCGGTGACTCTTTCTCCGGAGTTCTTCTTTAACATATTTAAAATTACTTATTTAATACAAAACACGCGCGCCCGCGCACGCAGGTGGTGGGGGAGCGTGATGTGGGGGAAGGGGCATACGCTCGCATTTAAATTCGATAACCGGCTCACATATTAGATAGTTAGTTGAGAAAGAGAAGGATAAGAGAGGGGAACAAAAAGAGAGACAGGAGATGAGAGCAGATGTGGGGGCCACCACACACACATCCCACCCTCCAATTGTACATAGTTGCATATACATAATGTCTGCTCATGCATGTGTGTATGTGTGTGACGCGACGGGAAAGGCTACGGCAGTCGGTGAAGACCCTTCGGATGTTCTCGGTGTCGACGGCGCACGTGAAGTGTGGGAGCAGTGGTGTCGGCCGTCCCCGGCAGCCGTCGAAATGCGCTGCAACACAACAACCATCATCAGCCATCAGCCATCAGCCATCCGCCATCAGCCATCAGCCATCACACAGTCAACATGTAAAGCACAACAGCAATGGCAGAGACCTCAAAAGTTCAATGGCAGTACCGTCAACCATAACGTGATAAAAATTGTTCCGACCATCGTATCAACATTACTGGCCAAGGTGGGCGGCAGCGGGGTTGAACGTGGCTAGAACCTTGCTCAACACACACACAAGAACACACACGTGGTACGGCACGGAAAGGCAATTTTATCTCGAGAAAAGTAAAGGATGCAATAAGCATTGTGGAGGTTGACGATGAGACGGCTTGTCGGAGTGCTTATATACTCCTTGAAGGCGTGGGCTGGGGAGAGTGCTGGCGGCGGCCGGGAGATCGCCGGCAGGCGATTGTGGTCTGGAATGACAACAAATTAGCATTTGTCTCGGACATGAAGTGGAGTGATCATGAGAGTGGTGTGGAAAGTGATGCGATTGGATGTAGGTTGATTGGTCAGTTGGTCTTTGAGGAATGTGGCCAGAAGCCTCTCTCTTTAACTGTCTGCCTGTACTCTCTCTCTCTCTCTCTCTCTCTCTCTCTCTCTCTCTCTCAGTGATTCACACATGATGCGAAGTGCGGGTGAGAGAGGAGAGAGCGCGAGGACGAGAGATCAGATGCACGTGCGCCGCGCGTGTGAGAGAGAGATGCGTCAGCGAGTGCTCGGCGGCATGATAGCATCAGAGAGTGCTGTTGAGTTCATGCTAGGTTTCCGTGTGCGCAGCATACGTCACACATTGCAACTTTCCATAACAGTGGTCATATCACCAAGCGCTCCTAATTGCAGTTTCATGTCATGTGTGTTGTTCCGATTCGAGGCTATAAGCATAGGTTGCTATTTTATCAAATGAATCCATAACTACTGGGTCGGATTTTTCAGCTTGGAGTAAAAGGCGAATATTCTTGATAGCGGAGTTTAAATATTCTGTAGAAACATTAATTTGATTGAAAACAGAACAGATTTCTTTGTGAGAGCCTCTTGACAAATCACCCACGGGTTGAGAAATCGGGAGAAGACTGAACAAAAAGAGGATGGAAAGAACTACCGTGGGCATTGTTGCGAAGACTATGGATGTATGTATGAAATGTGAATGAGATCACTTATACATATTTCAAAACCAATCAGATCGAAATAACGTGATATTTGAAACTGGGCGAGTCACCGCATTTTCTATATTGTTATAGTTCTTTGCTCGCAATAAGTTGCGTGCGGTGGGGTAGATCAGAGGAAGACAGAGAGTCAGCTGGCAATACCGCGCAAAACAAGAGAGGCAGACGGTTATGGCACCGTAATTCGAACTGCAAGCGAGGTAGATCGAAAACTATCGCTCTGGCGCCGAGTATATCGATATTGTTATCATGTTGCATTCATGAAATGTATCATGGATTCATTGATTGAACAGAAATAACGTGGATGAGACGCGTTTTGTTCATGAGCAGATGAGCTCATGCAGATGAGCCGAACAGTGCTCGAATTGGGCATCGAAAAAAGGTCTAGATAGCAATTGCACTCGCGCCAACATACATTACGAGACAACTGACACAGAACTGTTCAGATGTCCGTGAAGTGGCAAAATGATGCGCGATTTGAATATGCTAATCACCCTACTTTTCCTATCTCATTAATGTATTGCCTATCTAGCGAAATTGTCTGTACTCAAGGAACAATATGACATTAGTCGCATCTTTGATCGATTCTATGAACTTGGTCCTAAATGGACCACCCCTATGCATCACTCAATGAACATTTGATGTATTCCGCCAGGTTGGTAGGAAGGAAGGCGAGTACATCCCTATGAAAATACAATGAAAAATCGGTGTGGACAGTGGGAATAACAATTATCAATATCGATCTTAAAGTTATAACCCACCGCCAGCACACCACCCAACCTCTTATGAACAATCAAACTACACAAAAACCATGATCACTCACGTTACCTCATGTATGTAGACAGTAACTGCAAGGGAGGATAAACCCGGTGTTGACCACAAAGCGGTCCCACCCCGAACTCAGGTTGGCAGTGGGATGGGGCAGACACCCCGCAGATGCACGAGAGCGGTGCTCACTGCCATTGCTGTAAAGTGGGATGACAGGTTCTGGCCTCAGCAATTTACTACTAAAACGCTCTGAGAAACACCAGTTCTGCTCTCACCCTTTACCCAAAACAGGCGCAGCTGCCTCTAAATGCTGTACAAAAACAACGATAAACCATACTATCTACTAAAGGAAATTCAACGTGTGCAGACGGACAAAAAACAATCAAATGCTAAACTACTCGGAAATTCAAACCTTACTGGAAAGAAGTGTGAAAATAAACGATGTGTAATATGCCCAAAACTGGAATTGAAAATACAACCATAAGTTCATGTACATCAATGGTTATTTCTACATTTAAAACAATTGATGCTAATTGTCTTTCAAAAAATTTAATTTATTTCATAACATGCAATAAATGCAAGTTACAATATGTTGGAGAAACTAAACAAACACTAAAACAAAGAATGTCCGCACACAGAAACAGTTTCAAAAATAACAAACTGAACACTTTTCTGAGCAAACATTTCAGACCTTCTGATCACGACTGTGAAGAATTCAAAATCACTATTTTGGACAACATGGCAGAAAACAACGATACCGAAATAAGGCTTGAAAAAGAACACTTTTGGATAAGTCTTATCAAAACAGCTTATACTGCGTATACACTTGGATTTAATGATCAAATTAAAACATTCGGAAATCTCTCCGTAATCAATTTGCACAAGTGTAACATTAAAAATAATCCATTTAACAGTATGATAATATCGAACTTTGAAAAGAAACAAAATCATCGAAGAAAAAGAAGAAGAAGTATTCCTGCACACAAAAATGTTTGGACAAATTCATCAATCATATCTACAATAGAAACCCTAGGAGGATAACAAATACATAAATATTTCAATTCACTTAACAGACATGCCATCAATAATCTCTTAGATTACATGATGAATGATGAAAGTTACAACCTACTAAATAAATCTTTGCAACTGAAAAACTTCTATATACTTTCTAAAACAATACATACCTCAAAAATGGTTATAAGTCCGAAAAAATCATTCTCCAATTGTCAAAAACTATTCTTAGTAATAAACAAATATTATCGAAATACAAACTGAAAGATAAAAATAAATTCAAACATTTTGTTGACACTCTCAAATGACATCAAAAAATGACATCACTCTCCACTCTTCATCTCTACACTCTTACTGATCTACTGTTCGATCTACTGTTCTGCGCGGGAACAGTCAATGTAAACCGCAATCGCCACTCTCATACCAGTCGTGTCACACTCCACTGTCCAACGAGGTTACTCCATCTGCACGGGCCCACCTATCATACGCGTCATAGACTACATATAACTATATAGAAACCCCCCTATTTTTTCTCTTGTTATAATTCTATGTACATTTACCTTCCGGTTCATCACTGATGATGGTCCCGGCCGGTAGGTACGCACGTTCGGTATGGTGGTAGGGACCGAAACTTCGTGCACTATGCTTATCGTGCACTATGCTCACTTTTTCATATTCATCGATGCTCTCTTGTAATCAAGGTGCGTGGATAACGATGGGATATCGATGGATCATTGAATGTTCTTTTTCAGATCACCAACGCTGGAGGTCGCCGCATCGGATGGGCCATCAAGACCACCAACATGAAGCGCCTAGGCGTCGACCCGCCGTGCGGAGTGCTCGACCCCAAGGAGAACGTGCTGATGGCCGTCTCTTGCGACGCGTTCCAGTACGGTCAGGAGGACACCAACAATGACCGCATCACCATCGAGTGGACCAACACCCCCGACGGCGCCGCCAAGACCTTCCGCCGCGAGTGGTTCCGAGGCGACGGAATGGTCCGCCGCAAGAACCTCCCCATCGAGTACAACCCTTGAACACTGTTCTTCCTTTGCGCTCAATAAACGCATTTCCATATCGGTGTATTTTCTATCGTGTCTTTGCCACATCAAATTCACATAACATAAGTAACTGACTTGAAATCTATCGTGTGTCGTGTTTAGTGGTTTAGTCTTCCCGCATCGTATCGGGATGGTAGAAACATCCTAGTGGGCAGTTTGGATGTTATAACAAGTTGCGCCTCATTTTTTTTCGCATGATGAAACCACACTTTGAGGACGTATGTGTGGTGTCATGTGATTACGAACTGGTCGAAATGACAGCTCTCGGAAGTCTCATAGGGTTTCTTACGATAACTTTCCGATTCTTCTTTCAGAAATCAGAGAGATGGCAGTCGACAATATCTAAAATCAATCACAACGCAAAGATGCGCACGAAATCCTCGTGTACAATTTCCATGTAACAGCGTGACAACTGCGTCTCTGTTTTCCATGTTTCGTTTAGCCAGCCCCCATAACTTTGCTGCCACTGTGTCCTGGTTCTCTCGATGATAAAATCTTCTTCGTCATGCCTTGTTTGTGTCTGCGTCTTCACTGCCACTTCGTTTTCGATAGACCATACAAAAAGCCATACTTATTTGGCCGAATCATTTGCTTTTTTTAATGTACGCACTGACGTAAACGTGAGAGGATTGTTGCGAATTCGGGAGAGGTGTGCAAGAGTGGAAAGCGAGAGATAGAAGTGGCAGTGGTATTGTAGAGAGGAGAGGTGAGTACAGACTGGCAACGCACATTGTGTATTCATGGTTTTATACGCTTGGGCGGCAGACTGCCACCGGAATCGTAATCACGAAATCATATCAGTCGATCGATTCGCACCGACAAAGTTGCCGTCTGTCACTACTGATATTGAGGGTGATAGCCGGATTTGATTTACGGCTATGCGCTGAATCGCGGATGGATTTCTGCTGTCAGGTCTGCGGTCGGGGGCGCACCAAGATCGAGGACCTACTGGTAATCACAGTACTAATACTACTCAGTACTACTCAGAAAAGTATATAGAAAGGCACACATCTAGGTTGGAGAGAGCGGCAGGTAGAGTGGCGGAATGTCAATACCCTCTAGGCTGTTGGTGATTACAGAAGTTGTGTGTATGCCAAAGCGAGAGAAAGAGAGGGAGAGGGGCGGCGGAAAGAAGCTGCGAGGATTGCGGGCTAGCTAGAGACATGAGAATCGATGCGTTGATGCGCCGCCGCTACGCGTAGACTACCCCACAACCCCACCCCAGCAAGTTTCGGAAGAAGGAGAGAGGCACCCCCGATTCATATGCACTTCCATCTGCTATGCAGGGCGTTTCCGTAGTGCCCGTCATCAACCAGCAACCATCGGCCAGCGGACTACGGCAGACTGCTATACACATCAATACTGGTAATACAGGGTGAGTCAAGTTGTCAATTGTGATCAGTGATGCGCATTAACGTTTTACTCAATTTAATTATTTTTAGTATTTTGAATTAATTAGCAGTGTCACATGGTGCGCGGACGCGGTGCATGGTGAGAAATGCGCTGTTTAGTGGGGCGCGCACTCCGAGGTCGGCTGAATCACGCGATTATTCCCTGCTTACTGGTTTTGTGAATCTTTTTGAACTTTGTAATCGCATCTGGTTCATTTTATGTTGCGGAAATGTTGCATGAAGAGAGTTTTCATTCACTGTTGATTGATATTTGTGCTGTGGTGCGCTACGCTAGTAGTCGAATAGTCGGGCGATTGATTGATGACTCCACTAGTTTTTCTTCTTCGCGCACCACGTCAACAATACATCCACAGCTGATAACACACATTGTTCCGACGTTGTTCGAATTCGATGCGTTTCAGTGGCTGGTCGTCGCTCACGCACCTCGACTGGCGATCCGTGTGCTGCGTACAAGTTGGTTGTTTACTTGTTTGTTGTTTGTTTACATGTGTGTTTACTTGTGTACTTGCAGCGTTGTCGTGAGGCGAAGCGACACGCGGATATGAACGGGCTGTGCTGCTGTACGCCGTGCAAGCCGCGGTGAGTGTGTGTTTTTGTGGTGTATCTAGTTCATACTATTGAATTGTTGCTAAAGTGTTATAATGAGTACACTGATTGAAACCTGCAATAACTGGTATGCCAATTACTTTCATGATCACGAATGAAAACACTGTTCATTATTATTTTGCTGCATCTCCGTGTTACACACTTTCGATGAAACGTATATTACATATCTAGAACTCATTTCTTCGCTTTTCTTCTTCGCTATCAATATCGAGTGCTACAACCTATAATCCATTCAGTTACTATGTTCCATGTTACAGTGTACAGTGTTACTATTCACACTATCCGCGCACTACGTTAGATTAGGGAAAAAAATGGTTTTATCCGGGAAAAGTTGTTTGTAGTGTTCTAGTGGGTACATTAAGTACAAAAGAGATAATGAATGTGTATGGTACATGACTACAGGTACCGTCGCTTGGTGGAAACAAAAATCTGCTTATTTTGTTCAGCACACTGTATGTTCAAAATACACGACAATGTTTTGACCGAAAGCGAGCCTATGGTGTATCACTACATGTCCGTAATCTCTTTGGAAGGATACCCTCACCTTTACCTTTATCACTACAGGTACCGTCGCTTGGTGGACGCGATCTACCCGCGGGCGGCGGGAGATGGGCTGCAGCACGCCAACATGAGCAAGCTCGACTTCTACGCCATCTCCCATCCGGAGAAGCTCGAGAGGTAGGAAGGTTTATCATGTGTGGTGTGATTTCTTCTCTCTGATTTGTCTCGCAACTCTATCAAACCTCCTTGTTCTTATTTATAAATATCATGTTTTGTGCCGCCTGTGTCTTTGTTCGTGAATTAAGTATGAAAAATGTTATTGCAGCTGGTATCAATTCAGATATTGTAGGTTCCATTTCAATCGTAAATTTGAATAGGTCGTGAAGCGTAGCTTTCACAGAACAACGTGACTGTGAAATGAACTACTATTGAAATGGTTTACGGTTTATTGATCGCCGTATCGATTAATCGATTAACCCCGTTTCAGGATCGGCGAGTACCTCGTGCAGCGCATCGGCAGGGACCTGCTGCGCCAGCGCGTACAGGGAGTCAAGGTGCGGCCACATAATTTTCGTTTTTTTTTGTGCGCAGACATCGAATATAGCATTATTGCATCGCATCGAATCTTATGGGTTTCGTGAAACATTATTATAAAGACAATTTTTGAAGGCGGCAATTGAAAAAGATGCACTAGCTTTTCCATTGTGGATCCGGGCAGTCAGGATGTGTTTAATAGTTTAATGGTTTTATTGAGTAGCTTCATGAATTGTGTCGTATTGTATTGCGGGTGATAGTGAAGGTGGTGAAACATAGAACACCTCTTGCAACTAATACAGGGAATCAAAGTGCCTTCATTTGCTCTGATTCGAATAACTATTTTCGCAGTTATGATGTGACAGTGACTAGCCGTGTGGCATTATTGTACCGCATCTAACCGTGGGTTCTGAATGTCGTGAAACATATCATACGAAATTTCAACTGTCGAAATTGTGGTTGGAACGAATGAAACCTATTTCTATGTGGTTTATGGTTACAGTATGCATTGCCTACAGGTTGCCGTGGAGGCGATGGACCTGCTGCTGCAGTCGTGCCACTCGTCGCCATCGCTGCCACAGTTCAGGTAGGGGAGGGGGGGGAGAGAGGAGAGAGAGGGGGAGGGAGAGAATGGGAGGGAGAGGAGAGGAGGAATTAAGATAAAGAGAAGAGAAGAGGCAGTGGAGGACAAAGGGAAGGAGAGAGATAGGAGAGAGAGATATGAACTCGCTCCACTTGTAGCGAGAACCACCTGAAGATGGTGCAGCGCCTGCTGGAGAGTGGCATACCCGAGATGGAGGTGAGCTGTTTTTTTTGTTATACCTGTTGTGGTTCACGCTGTTCTGTACTACGTCACTTCTTATCCTATTTTTTTCGATTTCCCTATATCTATTGTGATTTCTCTTTCTTCTCTGTCGCTGCCTCCCTTCCTCCCACCTACCCGCCGTGTTTCCAGCAACTCGCCACCGACTCCTTCGTCACCTTCTCCAACATCGAGGAGTCGACGCCCTGCTATCATAGGTGAGACCACATTTGGAATCTTGAATCGTGTAACAAGATAATAATGTTGCTATTGATTTCTCCGCCGTTGTAGGTGCGTATAATTTGCTGTTGAAACGTAGATTGGGTGAAATGGAAAATGACTATAAGACAGTTCTTATGACAACTCGATGCTCGATCGTAATTTGAATAGATATACGATTTTTTCGAATTGAATTGGACTATATGCATGCGCAAACGATGGAGAATTGATGTAATTTTGTAAGAAATCATGAAGGTTCTTCAAGAAATGTAGTTTGGGTGGATTACATGTTTATTTACATTTACATTCATTGGATCCGATTGATTGAATGATCAATGTATGCCTGATGTGTGATCGATCGATTGATTGATTGATTGATGCTGTGTTGCAGACAGTACGACTTCTTCATCTCCAAATTCTCGCAGATGTGTCACTCGGAGAAGCAGGCGGTCAAAGTGGCCGGACTAAGGGGGCTCAGGGGTGGGTGGAGGTGCTCTCTCTCTCTCTTTCTCCTCCCTCCCCCTCTCTCTCTTTTCTCTCTCTCTCTCTCTCTCTCTCTCTCTTTCTATCTCTCTTTCTCCCCCTTTCTTTCTCTTTCCCCTCCCCTCTCTCTTTCTCTCTCTCCATCTCTCTCCAACTCTCTCTCTCTCTCCATCTCTCTCTCTCCATCTCTCTCTCCATCTCTCTCTCTCCCTATCTCTCTCTCTACTCTTCTCTTTCAGCGTGATGTTCTATTGATCCTCGATTCTCTGCTCTCACTGCATTCCGTTGTTGCAGGCGTGGTGTGGAAGTCTGTGACGGACGACCTGCAGGCGAACATCTGGGAGCAGTACCACATGGAGAAGATCATTCCCAGTATACTCTACAACCTCCACTACGACGAGGGTGCGTGCGAGCTGCGAGTTGTTTTGATAGGAAAAAGGAGAACACTAGATTTATATATTATCGGAGGAAGTCAGTGATAGTCCGGTGTATGATGGCATTGAAACATAGTGTTTGGAAAATACTTTGCTCATTTTTTAGTATTTGGAGACTTACCAAGAAAAGCTATTTTAGTAGAATCACCTGTAACCATTTGTGATCAGTTGATCAGTTGAAGGTCTTGTTGTGTTCAGACGTCGACTCTCCGTCGCCCGTCGTTCCGGTGGTGTCTGCGCAGTCCGAGCTGCTGGACGACCGCTTCACGGAGAGCGCGCGGGACAGGGAGGACACGCCCAAGAGCCTCGCCGACCAGTGCCTCCGGGAGCTCATGGGAAAGGTGCGCGGGGTTCGAGGGTAGAGATGAGCTATTGAACCACTGTGCTGTATTGAAACTTATGGATTCTGTGAAGCGTATCAGAAACAGAAACACTTATGTGTCCATTAATGTGGTGTACTAAATAGGAAACGTATTCTATATTTTATATCTGGTGCTCCGGCTCTGCTCATGGGAAAGAAGGGGTTTTGGAACTAGGTCGACAGAGATATTGAACCATTTTACTGTATTGAAGTTTATGGATTCTGTGAAGCGTATTAGAAACAAGTTCCATGTGTCCATTAAAAGAGAGAGCCGAGTCGTGGTATATAGGGGATGGTATGACTGCTACCGTTACTTACAAGCGTACAGGCATACCGTTACATACAGACTGACAGACAGACATTGTTTTTATAATATATTCGTATATATGATGTACTCTGCCTAGGCGACGTTCGGGTCTCTCCGAGCGGTGCTGGATCCGGTGCTGGCGCACGTCGACAACCACAACAAGTGGCAGCCGCCGCCCATGTTCGCCATACAGGTAGAGGGGGGGAGGGAGATGTGTACTGGTTGGTACTCGGTCTGTTTGCTGTTCAGGTTCAGGCTCCAGGTATTGGAGGGGGGGGGGAGAGGGGAGTCTGTACTGGTTACCGGCCTGTGCTGTTCAGGTATAGGGAGGAGAGGGATGTATCGGTGTATCTGTGTCTGCTTCCGGGTTGTTTAGTTTTCCCTTCGGATATATTGAGCGAGGGGAGACGATACGGCAATTTTAATGGCTATCGGGTGGTTTGTTGTTCAGGTATCGAGAGAGTGGTTTTGATTTGGTTGAAAACACAAGCAACACATTGTCAGAAACAAGTTGGTCGCGACGATCATTGTTCATTGAAACGTAGAATGTAAAAAAAGGTTTGTGGTAGTGAGTCAGTTGGGATGAGGTGAGTAGTGAACATGTGCGACGGGCGACCTGCTGGCGAACATCAGTGTGTAGTGTCAATGTCACTGGATATGAAGAAGTTTCACACTCTGTGACGCTGTCCCATTTCAGATGTTCCGCACCATCCTCTACTCGATCCAGACGCAGAACAGCTACTTTGTCATACAGGTGAGTTATGGGTGAATTTACGAATGTTCTTTGCTAAATGCATTTTTTTTTTAAATATTGTATCAACATTTTTTCGCAGTCAAAGTCAAATAATAGTACATTTAAATATATTTTTGTACTCGAGGTGAAACGTATTGTTATTTATTTCGTAGCTAACCCATACGGGAAGGAGTAAAGGTAAAGTTTGTCTCCTATTCAAGAGAAGTATGAGTATCATAAGCCGAATCATAAGCCGCTTGCAAGATGGTCTAAAATCGTCGTTATCTCACAGTGTATTTGATGATCATGCATCATGCGGCTATAGTGTGCAGGTATTTATCATTGACCCTCTCCCCCGTTGCAGGAGCTGATCAACCACCTGGACCAGCTGGCCTCGTCGGACGCGTCCGTCCGCATCGGAATCGCCACCGTCATATCAAACATTGTCGGCATCGCAGGCAACAGCATCGGTGTGCATTGCATAGTTGGGTTAGATGGTAGATCAAGCGAGATTAGAGAGATTGGGATCCGCCACAGTTGAACGAGTAGTGAAACATAATTGAGGCATCATACGAGATTACGAGACAAGGATTTGGAAATGCATTTATTGAGCGCATAGAGAACAGTGTACAGAGTTCAAGGGTTGTACTCGATGGGGAGGTTCTTGCGGCGGACCATTCCGTCGCCCTGGAACCACTCGCGGCGGAAGGTCTTGGCGGCGCCGTCGGGGGTGTTGGTCCACTCGATGGTGATGCGGTCATTGTTGGTGTCCTCCTGACCGTACTGGAACGCGTCGCAAGAGACGGCCATCAGAACAGCCTCCTTGGGGTCAAGCACTCCGCACGGCGGGTCGACGCCGAGGCGCTTCATGTTGGTGGTCTTGATGGCCCATCCGATGCGACGACCTCCGGCGTTGGTGATCTGGAGAGACGATGGTTAGGGTACTGTAGAGTACAGTATCCAAATAGAGCCCACCTTGATGTGGTAGGTGTGCTTGTCATCGTAGGGGGCGTTGAAGACGATCTTGGTACCCGGCTGGGTGTTGATATCTCCGGGAGGGACGGACTGAGCCATGGCGAATGGATGCCGGCAGCCCGCCGCGCCCGCCTTTTATTCGTCTCTCCAGACATGCAAATCAACGAGTTGATATTAGCCTAGAAATTGTCGAGCGGACTGACTAATTTCGTATGGGTAATGAGATAGAAAAAGTAGGGTGATTAGCATATGCAAATCTAACGAATCATAAATTGTGTATTTAAGGTCCCCTCCTTCTGTCCATCTTCAATTCTCTTCTCAAGCATCTACGCACTTCTGTCGAATTCCAGCTCAGTCCTGCGTGTAAGAGCAAGACGGATGAGTCGACATACCAGGTACGGTAGGAGGGAGAGGGGTTACTGTAGGTTACAATCTCGTATCTCGTTGTACACGTATACGCCTGACTGAGATACTGTAGATCGTGTTATCTTTTGATATCGATCGATTATCGATTGATTTTCAGGAGACTCTGATCAATGCAATGGGCGATTTTGCGAACGCTCTGCCGGATTATCAGAAGGTGTGTTTCGATATTACTTTGTCGCTTATAAGGAGTTCTGATATTATTGGTACCTGAAACGTGAAACCAGAATGAAACGCTAATTTCTCTTTTAAGTGGCATAATGATCTGGATCTTTCCGAGTTGAGGATATCATATCCGTTTTCAGGTGGAGATGATGATGTTCACTGTCGGAAACATCCCCTCGCTGACGGACACGGGAAGGCGGCGGAAGGAGGGCGAGGAGTTTCTGCAGCACGTGCTCGTCAAGACACTCCTCAAGGTAGGTAGGGCAGGGGGGGTTGTCATCTGACGAATTCTGACGAATGACCTGTACCTCTTATGTATGATTGCCAGTGTACTCACATGTTGTTTTAAATTAAGACACTCCTCAAGGTAGGAGGGGGGTTGTCACATGGAGAGGGGTTTACGTAAAGTTTATTTACAGGGTAAATAAAGTGGGAGAGTGGTAGTGGTGACAAATTGTCAGTGTACTTATGTGTTGTGTTATGAAATTACCGTGAAACATAGAATAGGCGACGTTTTGGGTGGGTTGTGGGGTGGAAGTGGTGAATGAATACCTGTTTCAGGTGGCGACCAAGTACCGCACGGCGTACTTGGCCACTGTCTTCACCGACTCGTTCCTCACCACACTCCTCCAACTGTCGCTGGTGCAGGTGAGGGGGGGGGGAGATGAGATGGTTGAACCAGTTAAACATGGAATGGCAGAGTGGTAGAAATACTAGGAAGTTATTGATGGCAATTCATGACGACAGTGTTAGGTATGGTGTGAAACGGAATTGTTGTGGGTAGTTGGTAGTGACATAGCGTGTTTGTGTGAAGCAGTGGAGGACATGGACTCGAGTACATCTCCTTGTTGCAGGAGCGCGAGGTGCGCATGATGACACAACGCATCTTCCACACCCTTCTCGACAGGTGAGAGAGGGCTGATAAGGTGATAGGTGATACGGTATGCGTTTCGCGATAGAATCAACCTGTGATGTGTTCTGTTGAGATAATTTGTGACACTTACATTTACACATTCTATGATACATATTTTCTGAAAATCGTTCGTTCAGTGATCAAGAATCTTTCACTTGTTGAGTGTTAGTGTTTCATGTTTTGTTGAAATGGGAACGTGTTTAGTTGTTAGGGTAGTAGAGTTGATAGTAGCATTGGGGCGGTCCTAACATCGCGTTGCAATTGCAATAAATCTTGCGATTACAAGAATTCTTGCGATGTAACGTTGTAAACGCAAGAATTCTTGCATTGCAACTTGACATGTCAAGATTTCCTGCACATGCAACAGATTGTATGCACCTCAAACTTGGGTAACTGAACCGAGTCCAGATCACGGTCGCGCGTGTACGCACGTCTAACATAACAGCGCGCAGCATGCGAGATCATACGGGTTTGCTATATTGATAGACCTATCGATAAATGAACGATGTCTCTCGATAGCCCTCATCCAAATGTATCAAGCAAAATCATTATTTTGCGATCAGTTTCTTCTGTTCGCGATTCTTTCTAGAGTTGCAAGAGGTCTTGCAATCGCAATGTTGCAATCGCAAGAATTCTTGCAAACGCAAGATTTCTTGCAATTGCAACGCGATGTTAGGACCGGCCCATTGACTTCTGCCTGAACTGCTTCCACATGATCTACGTCCCGCCGGCTCAATGAATATCTGGGGAAGGAACTCGAACTTGAATTCTCCCATTGTGAGTGATTGCAGGCACGACAATCTGGCCTCGCTGACGGGGCTGGGCTATGTACGGGATGTGGCCGAGCTGCAGCTGACGGTGGGGGAGAGAGGGGGGGGGGGGAGAGAGAGAGGAGAGGGAGGGGGAGAGGGAGAGAGAGAGATGAGAGGGAGGGGGGGAAGGGGAGAGAGAGAATGAGAGTTTAGTGCTGAGGAAGAGGATGGCAGTGGCACTGGAGAAGGGGGGATTACCATGGAGTGCTGAATGTTTTGTCGGTACTGAGTATTGAAGGAGCATACCACTCTAAATTTTGTGAATAAACTACAACTAGCACGTGAAAATATATGAAAATACAATCTCTTTTCATGATTATAATGTATGCTGGAAATGAACAGAGCAAGTAAAATAAGTGTTCGCAAATTTCGTAGTGTATGAGATTGCCCCCGGTCTGCGCGCACACTCGCGGAGTGTGCGCGCAGACCGGGGACAGTCCCATACACTACGAAAAGTTGTGGATCGCACGTTTCGTTTTCGACGATTGGTTTCACGTTTGTTATTTTATATTCTCGATACCTATTAAATATTTCTATTGTTCACAGTTTCTCTGAACCATGTAGAAGTGAAAAAAATAATTCGTTTTCTGGTAAAATACGCGTTTGAGTTCCATTGGATCATTGTTCACTAACAATATTTTGTGAAGTTATGTTTTGTAAATTGGGAAAGACATTTTCGTATTCACCGAAGTTTGACAGGTTCATACTACATATTCGAAAAGAATCCATGACATGAAATTTAGAGTGGTACTTTCCTTTAATTGGGAATACATTTTCGTATTCACCGAAACTTGACTTGTTCATACTACATATGCAAAAAGAATCCATGACATGAAATTTAGAGTGGTACTTTCCTTTGAGGAAGGGGATGAGAGGAGATCAGTGACACTGGTGTGACCGGAGAGAGAGAGAGAGAGAGAGAGAGAGAGAGAGAGAGAGAGAGAGAGAGACCCCTCCATTCTTGCAGGTGGAGAAGTGTTCCCGTGCCGACCAGATGTTCATGCGCAAGCACGTGCACGACGTCGTGGCTATGGTCTGGAAGTGAGTGGTGTTTTATGTAATTTAAATTTAATTTTAAATAGTTATGTAAATGTGACCTTTCTGTATGCATATGAGCTTAGAGATCATTATTGTGCAAAAGTTGTCGATCTTAAGAGATTTTGGTGAAAGTTATTTTCGGCAGAAATAGTTTTTTTTGTGTAAAGTGACCGCAACGACATGGGGTTCTAAAAGCATCACTCGCGATTGTGCCAGAGTGTTGTCTGCGTTGTGGATCAAGTGAGGAGGAGATGACTGTTACTGTACCCTCCCCTTGGTGGTGATCGGATAGAGAGGGAGAGGGGGATATGGATACAGAGAGAGAGAGAGAGAGAGAGAGAGAGAGAGAGAGAGAGAGAGAGAGAGAACAAGGCATATACTTTTCTTGTGTACTCTCCTTTTGGTGGTGATCGGATAGAAGGGGGATATAGATACAAAGAGAGAGAGCGAGAGCGAGAGAGAGAGAGAGAGAGAAATCGAGGCTTATAATCTCTCTGCAGCTGCGCGGTGCTGGTGCCGGAGGACGAGTTCATGCGGGAGCACCTCGACGCCATCCAGTGCACCATGAGTCTGCTGTGCATCGAAGTCGGATACGATGAGGTGGGCGAGGGAGGGGTTGACTAGTGAGAGAGGGATCGACCCCATATGTTATATGTTCCACTGCGCCTCACGACGCGAGCTTGGATTGTATGAGCCAATATGATAAGCGCCCAAATGGTTATTTCATTTATTGAATGCTGGAAAGTGTTTTGTTTTTGAGACTGATGGAGTTGGTGAGCGAACCCTATCACGAAACAACTAATTTTAAATTTAAGTGAAACCAGTTCAATTTGCCTAATGATAAGTGGTGTATTTGAATTTTGAAACCCTGATGGAGTTGGTGCGCGTATTGCTGACTCCACAAGTTGTATGTTTCACTGTCGCCACATAAAGCGAGCTTGGAACGTATGAATCAATGAGATTTTTGACAAGTCTTTCAAAACAATGCTTAAATAATCTAAAAAAAAATCTAAATAATCTAAATTCAAAATAAATGAAAATATATTTGAGACTCTGATGGAGTTGGTGCGCGTCTCGCTGTCGCTGGAGGCAGCCGCCGCCGATGCGAGCAACGAGAAGATGGGAGGGGAGAGGAAGCGGGCGGCAGTGCTCAACATGGTCGCCAGGTGAGAGGGGGAGGGAGGGAGGGAGGGAGGGAGGGAGAGATTGTCATGGTAGTCTGTTATGTTGCCAGGGTGGCTTGATGTTCCAGTGAGGACTGTCTGTCCGTAGTATAGAGAGATTATGAAATAGATCAGTACATATTGATTGATGTTCTATCTCGTGTTTGTAGATTATGGGAGTGAGAAACGTAGATTTCGTGGTTTCAAGTGCAGAATGGATAATGAATTTATGGCTTTTCAGATACCTGAACCTGAGCAGCCAGCTGCTGGCGATTCCCGGACTGTGCCAACACATCACACAGGTGAGGAGAGAAGTGGGAGGAATTGATTGAATTGATTTACTGCCGATATCAAGAATACAACAACGGAGATGAAACACAACGGGTTTAGTCTGCGTGAAGTATCTGTCGGTGGTTCCTTCTTGAAGAGGTGGTGTGCTTGATGTCACGATTAGAGGGACGTTGCGACATCTGACTTGTGAGTGGGAGGAGAGGATTCCTATATTTGACTGTCTCGGGAATCTGAAATCATTAGACGGGGGTTGTGTTGTGTTACCAGACCTGACCTGTGTAAGTGACTATTAATTTCGAAAACATGGTTTGAGGTATTCAAGGGTTCAGAACCAACTTGTATTAGGTTTACATGCAATACACTCCAGGTGGTGTCGGCTCGCGCGGCTTCTGGCCCGAAGTCGCTGAACATACTGGCCGAGGACTCGGACGGGCAGACGGAGGCGGGCAAGGAGGGGGGAGAGGAGACGGGAGAGGAGAAGGATGAGGAGGTGAGGATTTATATACGGTGTGATTGAAATACGATAGGTTTTTGGGTAGAAACTAGAAGATGGGTAGAAACTAGAAGAAAAAAGATGGGCGTATTAAATCGAGAGATTCTTATTTCGAGTCATGAATGTGGCGAAACATAGGATTCAGTTACACGAAAAAGTGCTATGTTAGGTCGCTGGGTGACGATTGCAGATTCATTTAAACAAAGTACACGATAAACACACATATACATCCCTCACGGTTGTGATGTCACGTTTTTGCACTCTCATCTCGTGCAGTTTGCAATGTGAGTGAAGAGATATTAGTGGTTGTAGTAATAAACGGAACCCCCGGAAGTAATAAACTTTTAGCTTCGCGTGTAGTCGTTGTCGAATGAAGAAACAGCATGCACTGTGTACAACATGCACAACATGCCCTTCTGCAACATGTGTGTTGTAGTCAACACTTGATTGTATCATCGCATCTATAACACAGCTAGGAGTACTTTCGATGAAGGATGCACGATGAATAGTATAATCAATTTCCTTGGACAGTCGAAAATGGAGTTATATTGTTATAGAGGATGTGGCAAGGTGCACGTGTATAGTGTACACGGTTGAGTGAGGATTCAGATCTAGAGGCAGCTCGTTTTATGGCAATGTCACTTGATAACACCCAAAATCGACATACACTGTTAGCATGATGGGTTATCCGGTATCTAACAGAATCCTACAATGTGAAATTGGAGAATCAGAGTTCCTCGGCTAGAACAGTGCGGCGCGAGTCCTGCGCGTGAATATCGCGAAGTGACCAGTATCGGATACGAAGACATTGTCTTCTCTTTGCAGGCTGTCCCTGCCGTGGCTGAGCGCGTGGAGCTCTCCCACCTCGCCGACCACCCAGAGATGCTCTTCGACCGAAACGTCATCGCCGAGGCACTCAAGGTGAGGGGAGGCCAAGGGAGAGTGGTGTCCTCACAGGATTGTTCATAGTTTCCGATTGTCCTGCTCTGATTGTTATTGTTCCAATAGTTGAAAAGTGTTTACTGAGGAAGATAGTACGTGCATTGCATCTAGTCGTGTCATAGCCATTTTGTGTAGGTGGTGAAACATATTTTTTCAACACGTCACTTGAATTTATGACTTTTCAGTCGTCTGGCAAGGACGTGTCCCGGCTGTCTGTGCCGTTCTCGGCCGCCCGTCTCTCACCCGTCAGAAGGGGAGGGGAGATGGGAGCGGATGGGGTGGATGGAGGAGGAGCAGGAGGAGGAGGGGAGGGAGGAGTCGGCAGCGGAAAGGAGGTGGGATTCGGAGGGCATATATCAACAGAATCGAATTGTTCAGAACACTTTTGTGGGTGCGGGTATTGAAGGGCTTATTGTAATGATAACCGTATTGGTGCTATTTCGGGCATTCGGTTTCCTCGTGAAGCGTATTGTTCACGTTTGACTATGTGGAGTGTGTTAGATGGGGTAGATAGAGGGGCAGAGACAGGAGGAGGAGGAGGAGGAGAAGAGGGAGTGAGTCGCCGACAGTGGAAAGGAGTGGAGTGCTGTGCATTCCTAGATGTATCCGTATTGGTATTATTCCGGACATTCGGTTTTCTACGTGTGTATGAAGCGTACTGTTTTCGTTAGATGGAAGCGTAGGCGATAGATGTTGAAACGGAGGAGGTGCGGGTTTTCTAGTTTAAGTGTTGATCCGGAATCGTTATAGCTGAATATGGCATCACAATGGTCAGCAGTGACATTAATTAATACAGAAAGCGTTGTCGTTCCCACTTTCACTGGAAATATATAATTGTCGGTGATTCGTTGCCCTGCAGGACGCAGTGTCTGCGGACCTGTCGTTTGACTGGACCCCACCCGCCAGCACCCACCAATCGAGAAGGGGCACCGTCTTCAGTCTCAACAACGTCACCATTGGAAACGGCAGTGAGTACCATGACCTTTAGTTGCGTCTCTTGTGTTGTGGGAGCGACTGTTTAGTTCAGCTTTTTAGGGCGTTTTGCAGCATGAGAAATTATTCATGATTTTGACGGAGAATGTTTCTGTACACTGTGAAACGTAAGATTTGTGGGAGTGCAGTGGGTTGGCGAATTCGATAATTTCTATGAATCTTTGTTCACTGCGCAAAAGCACACTGCAAACATTAGGATATAGTTTATGATGCCGCAATCATCTACTTATTGTTACTCAAATTCACAGGATCATTAGAGGTAGGCTTGCAACGTAGAGTTTGTGATAATTAGTAACGTAGAGTTTGTGGTAAAATTAATAATTTGTGAATTACGATATTCGCACATTTTTTGTTGTGATTCGTGAGTATTCTTCCCGACGAGGAATGTTGGTGATGCCACAGTAGCCAGTAGCTGATCCTGCTCAAATTGTGTCTGTGCACAGGAGAAGCATCAGGGGGCTTACATCGACATCCATAAACAAACGATAAATGGGCTTTTTTGGCGTTACGTAAGCACACATGCTTGCAGAGCAATATGGTCCAATTGACAAAATTGTATCATTTTTAATGTATTTTCATATTCCGATGCTAACTCAACTTCTAAAGCCAGAGTGTACATCCCTTTAAGCACACCTGCTTGCAGAGCTGTCGACGACCGGCCTGCCGTGGAACGTGTCCTCTCTGCGCGCCCTCGCCAACCAGCCGGTCGACCACGCAGAGGTGGAGCAGAGGGAGAGGGTAAGTGGGGGGATCAGTTGTTATAGTTATGTTATGTGATGTGGTATGGAAGGAGGTGGATGCTGTAAAGTGGACAAAATCCCAAAGGGTTAACTGAATCTTACACAAGTTATGATTCGCAGGCACATTGCTACGGTAGCAAGGCTTCAGCGAAACACCTGTCGTAGAGTGGATTCGAACCCGCGACATGAACCAGCCGAACAGATTGCTAGGCGAATCTCTTACCGGTTGCGCCATAGAAGCGATGTGTGTAATTTACTAGTATTGAGACATCTAGTTGATTTGCGATCTGTCAAAGACGGACTGTGCGAAGGAAAACCATTCATTTTCAGATGAAACGTATGCTTTTGAAAACAATCAAATCGTCTTTCATGCGTGTGCCTCATTATGGTCTACTTTTCTTCACAAAAACCACAAACGCGCAGTAGATTATCGCTCAATGTAAGGATCATGCCACGTCCTCTTAGTTACCGTACCACCCGTTCGTGGTCTGTTCCCCCATGAGGGAGATAGTGGGTCTTTTCAATTTTTGGCCAACTTTAAGAAAGTTTATGGATAAGCAGAGGGAGAGCAGAGGTAGGTGGGGGATCGCATTTTTAATCAAAGTTATCAGATGTGTTAGGGGAGGAAGAGAGGGGAATTGTCGTAGTGGTTATCAGAGAGAGAGAGGGTAGGTGGGAGAATCGGATTCCTGTGTCATTCCAGTTCTCATTTGAACGATCATTGTTGCGTGGTTTTCATGGAACTGTAAACTGTAGACTTTTTAAATTCCATTTGTTTCATTTTGCAGGAGCTGACAGAGAGTGTGCTGGAGCAGATGCGATCGCGGCCATTCGAAGAGCTGGCAGATGAGGTGAGGAGGGGGGAGAGAGGGGGACGGAGGAAGAGAGAGGGAGAGAGAGGGAAAGAGAGAGAGGGAAAGAGAGAGAGAGAGAGAGGGAGGGGGGAAGAGAGAGTGAGAGTACAGAGAGCAGAGAGAAAAGACAGAAAAGGGAAACAGGACAGATTCGCTCATTTTGTTTTAAGTGTCGGTGTGTCGAAATATCTCATTGAAGCTCGGTGAATACTTGTGGTTTGGGCAGGTAGTGAAACACGGATAAAGGAGGTATCGGAATTTTGTGAGGAGAGAGTGAGAAAGAGAATAAAGAGAGAAAGAGAGAGTGAGAGAGTGTGTGTGAGAGATAGACAGACGGCAAAAGCTGAGCAGTACATCTAAACCTGGTCGACGTTTGAGATCTGTGCGGAGAACGAGAAGGCTGACCTGACTCGGACGGTGCACCGCCTGCTGGCTCGGAATGCGGACACTGTCCGCATGGCGGAGATTGGACGAAAGCCCGCGCCCAAGGACGCGTTCGAGATCGACCTGCCCAAGTTTGTGTACTAGAGGTGAGTGGTTCAGCTTTTTTGCTTAGGTGTACTTTTTTTAAATGAAACCTTGGTTGTAGAAAATATCATGGTATTGTAGGAATATATAGGTTTATTAGATTGAAAAGGCAATCAGATATAGATTAGTGTTGAAATGAGCAATGTCTTATTAGGTTGTACTGGAACTTATTTTGAGTTTGTTTTATTTAGATATTGAACTGCGTACTGCTGTTTAGTTTACTATTCCTTCTGTTTAGGTGGTGGGATCGATGTCTCGTGGCTCCTGTCTCTCTCTCTCTCTCTCTCTCTTCTCTAACCTTCCCCTCCCCCTCCTTCCTCAATGGAAGCGTCACGGCATTTTGTTGCTACAAAATGGTTTTCTCTTATTTTTGTAATTTTTTTTGTGAAGAAACTAATAGAATCCCGTCATTCCTGAATAATCGTAGCTGTTTCTCTTGTAATGTAAATATGTTTACATTCAGCGCTGCCACAGTTTTAATAATATAATATATTGATATAGTTTTCTTGATTGTAACAACAAATTGAATTTTGGCTGTTGCCGACATTGGTGGTTAGTGTTATCTTATTTTCTCTATCACGTAGTATCGCGACGGTGTTGATTGGTTTCTATAATATTATTTATTGAATATTATATCTCGATATAAAGTCCTTTCTTTTTCGCGGCGTGTTGTTTGTGCCATCGACTGCTTTTCAATTAATTTTAATTTCGCCGTTGTTTCCCCGCGAATACATTTTCCAGGTATGTTCTCTGTTTTGTGCAACATTTCAGCAATGTGTTTAGTTTAGTAGTCGTCTATTCGATATGCCACTCGCGTTGTTTTGTATTGTTGTTTACCGGTATGTGCGAGTGAGAGAGGAAGAGAGGAGATGGAGAAATTGTGAAACAGCCGGTGAATGGATGTTGCCAATGAATGAGGAAGGAGAAAGCACGCTGAAATTGGACTGAAATATAGAGTATCTAGGATCGAGGATTGTTATTCAGAATTTTGGAAAACTAAACCACGTGATGCGAAATGGAGTCGATTGAATAGTTTATTGAAATGTAGCCGTTTTTCTGTTTCTCATGTAACCTCATAACGTCAAATATGTTCAAAAATGTTCTAGTGGTGTTGCCGTTGCGTATATGTGGTTCGGCATTTACGAAAAGGTTAAGAGATTCAGTATGGTCTTTTCACTTCATTTATAAAGAACTCATCATCTTTTCTATCTAAAATTAGAGTGTCATGTTCACTGGTTGATTGAACGGCTTGAACGATTTCTCGACTGAAATGCGAGCTTGTTTGGTATAAGAATATGTAAATGAGACGGAGGTCTTCTTACAGCCTGTCTCGTGAGAGGGTGGATTCCGGCGCCAAACAAACCACCGTTCATTTGTCGCTTGGCAACTTTTTGGCTAGTTCAGTGATGAGGAGATGAACGTTCTTTTTTGGTCCGGTCGCAGTGTCCTCCCCCTCTCTCTCTCTCCTCTTTCCCTTTGGACCTCGCCGTTTATCCTCGTGCCCCTTAATTGGTTGGTGTTTCAATTAAGAGAGGGGACTTTGCAGGGGGCCGAAAGAGAGAGAGAGGCGCCGGTCCAATACACACCCCCTGTATTAGGTGAGACTGCCGGACGCGACCCACCCCTGATTCGAATCGCCTCCACGTCATGGTAGGCTTTTATAGATATTTTTTACAACGTTAATTTTGTTTCCCACTTTTCATACAACTTTGTATTATGTGTGGTGAGGTTCCCTTGTGCATACGTATCATATGAGATTTGTGGACTTTGGTGACTGTGAGGTAAATGTACATATATGTCTGCCGATGACAGGATTCGCTGAGAGAGAGAGACTCGAAAAATTGACGATTCAGATATTCCGTAGCCGCTTCCTTCCCGGCGCAAACTGAGTATGTGTTGTTGAAATGTTGTATGCATTACTTCACTATTTTCATACAACGTGGTTTGAGTTTTGTGCTGGCGTTACCGAAAACGAGCTGCCTCAGCTTTTCAAATTTCCTTTTTTTGATGCAAGCGTGATTGTGCGCGTGCGTTTTAGTAAGTTCCGGCTGAAGCCAAAATTGTACCGCATTCTCTCTCTCTCTCTTCTCTCTTTCTCTCTCTCTCTCTCTCTCTCTCTCTCTCTCTTTCTCTCTCTCTCTCTTTCTCTCTCTCTCTCTCTCTCTCTTTATTTCCGGGCTTTGCGTGTTTCTTGTCGTCACTCTATGCTAATCGAATCACCACCTGGCGTTTTATTGGCTCACACTTAGTGTCTTAGTGTTTTTCGGGATGTTTTACGTTTCGTGTACCTGGTGTACCTCACCTATGTTCTTTGGTGGCTTACAGCCGCTCAAGCCTATCCACTTTACTGGGTTAATTCTATTTGTTGTGAGGTCCGAAGTCTTTTCTAATAGACTGCCCTCTCGGTGTTTTGATTTCGAATACGTCACATGTACTTTCTTGTATAAACACCGGACGTTTGATAATTATTTTAGACAATGCGTGTAATCTGTAATATATTCCCTTTCCGTACAATGTCGTCATCTTTCCTATGTACATCTTGTTATCTTCGTGTGTGTCCCGGCGAGATCATATATAGTTCACAGATTTTTTTGCATAAACTTCCTAATGCTCTGTATTGTTTTGTAAAGCAAATATTGTCTGTAAAAAAGATTTAGTGGTATATTTCTGGGTGATCAAAAACGATCAGCAGACCGCGCTGAGCGCAACGTTTCTACTTTTTGCCGCTTTGTGCTCTCTTCTTTTCACGTGCTCTCGCACCTTTGCGCATGTGCCGTCGGTAAAAAGCCGATGAGCCGTAAAGGTATAAAAAATACATAGGTCCCAGTATCTTTACAAAACTGTAGCTTACCCATTACTCACAACCACAAGTCAGACAAACACTTGATAACGCTGCAGGTGCTTTTCTTGCATTCTACATAACACCTGTCAGTCAAGGCTGATATCTACTTTCCACATAACACGATATATGTGATTCATAGAAATCGTGTTTTTCTCTATTGTTTTGTCTTTTCATCGACAAAAAACAAGGTGCTCCGTTTGTAGAATTAATTTGATACACAGAGTATCATGTATCATGTTAGTATATTCTATTCTACTATACTTTACTATTAGTTGCACCGCTTTACTCTTTACATTTTTCACCAATAATTTTTCGTACAATAGGTAAAAAAATTCTTTTTCCATTTTTCTTGTTGACTTCTCGTAGATTCCTTCAAACAAAAACATCTTCAGATTCGACCTAAAAATAATGTGAGACAGTGAAAAATGAAATATCCGTTATAGAATCCAAGACTTTTTTTTTCGGATGAAAACAATTGTCACGGCTGAAAACGTGATACTCTCAATGAATAGTGAAACCAACGCTCAACTATAAAAAGTAAGAGGAGAGAGGGAGAGAAAGAGGGAGAGAGAGGGAGAAGTAGAGAGAGAGAGAGAGAGAGAGAGAGAGAAAGAGAGAGAGAGAGAGAGAGATGTTACGTCTGCTTTCCTTTGTTGTGCATGAGTAATGAGTAGTGAGCAAGGGTCTCCATAAACCTAGATACCTGGATATCCCGTTTCATTCCACCGTGTTATGAGTCTTTCTTCTCCTTTTCTTACTCTTCCTTATCCCCTTCTCTCTCTCTCTTTCTCTCTCTCTCTCTCCCTCTCTCTTTCTCCACACACGCATAATCAATGTCCCTATTATAGTCGGATTGGATCCTATATGCCATCCGTGACATTTCACATGTTGTGCAGTTTTGTGCAACACAACATGCATTTCATTAAATATCCAAAACGCAAGTAGGAATCGAACCCGTGGACAGGTCGCGGCGATTGTGCGCTGGCGGCGCGCACTACCACTGCGCCATAGAGGCAGTGGTTAAGAGATCGAAGAGAGAGCCTATCTAGCTCCACTGGCCTTTTCAGTGTACGATGATGAGACATAACAAGCATGCATATCTTCGATATGCAATGACCTCTCCGTAGGAGCCTCAATGGCGCAGTGGTTGAGCGCGCTGTCAGTGCGCAATCGCAGTGTTGTGACCACGGGTTCGATTTCTTCGCATGAAACCGTTTTGGATATTTGAAGACCTTCATGTTGTGCTGAACAAAACTGCACAACATGTGAAATATACGAATGGCATATAGGATCTAAACCGACTATATCAGCCTGTTTACCTCCATTTCTGCATATCTCTCTCATCATATCTGCATTTCATACCGTATGCACGTGTTTACTGCACGTTTTCATTTTGCATCTCCTTGGATTGTTGTTATTTACCCAGAAATCCGAGCGTCTTTGTTTTCCTTGTCTATTATTTGGCGCTGCACGAAAATTGGGTTGTCTCCGGTTCCCCTCTCTTTCTCAGACTTTTTTTTTCGCGCAAGCGTAAATGTGATTTGCGCCCGCATTGTGTGAAATTGGGGGCGGCTTATGAGCATATCCGGGTCAGTGATACTCTAGACACGCAAATCGGGGAGCGCTCTGATACTCAGTCAACATCGCAACTTCCACGCAGAGTGATACTCAGCCGTGCTACGCAGCGATGTGCGTGGCGTTGATACTGTTGCTGAATAGTTTCTACAACGTCTACTACTTTCTGTTCGATTTGTGCGAGCACGCGATAGTATCGGCGCTTATTCTCGCAACCACTCTAGTCCTATTCATACCACTAGTTGTGACCGGCAATGAGGTAAGGGAAATGTTGACTTTTCTATGGTGATTGATTAGCCAGATTAAAAGTACAGTGATTTACTTTGAACTTGGACTGTACGACAATGAAAGAATCATATCGATCTATTTGTAAAAAGAACGACGATTTTTCGTTGCTTTCAATTCTGCATCTGACCGAATGCATTTTTTTTTCGAATTCGAAACTGTTCCCACCACGATTACTATTTTTCTATTATACTGCAAAAAAAAAGTGAAGATATATTCGGAAATGAACCCCGCTCGAATCCTGTCTACAGCGAATGTTTTGCATGTGTCATCTCGAGAGTTTATGAGAGCTAATGCAGGATTTAAGTAGCCACTGTGCCTTTAAACTAGGGAAAAGATAACTTACTTCCTCCGTTCACATATCCACATACCACATATAGGAAAAGAGAGGGAGAGTAGCGAAAGAGAGAGAGTGGAGAAAGAGAGAATTGGCTGTTGATTATATATGCTTCTGCTGGGTTGCAAAATAGAAATTAGGTATCTGGAGAGTATCAGATGTCCTTTCGAAGGAAAATGCGATGTCCTCTCAAATCGGAAATAGCATATTCCGTGTTGTTGTGGAAACAGCTACATAGAACATCATTCTCATACTCCCCAGCTACCTAGCGTCTATTTTGCAACCCTTTATTCCTTTATTCCTGGAAACACTCGAAGACACTTTGCCTCATAAGAATGTTGAAAGGTATGAGGAATGAGCGACGCACACAGTCAGTCACGGATTTACCCCTATAGCGTAGGATTATCCAAATCTGCTGACATACGTCAAGCATATATATCCTCTTTCCCCACCATCATTCTGTTATCACACCGCGACCTTTTGTGTATTCTTTGTATGAAAAGACACCGAGGCAAAGCATTCATACAAAATGTGTGGGGAAACCGTGAAACGTAGAAACGTATACGGCTGATTTTGTATACGCCTGAGAGAGAGGGGCTACAATTCACGTCTCTCTCTCTCTCTCTCTCTCTCTCTCTCTCTCTCTCTCTCTCTCTCAGGATCCCATTTATGTACCCTGGTATGCGACGAATTGGCATATATTTTACGTGTGTCCAATCTTGTCGGAGCTCCTCTCATTTTTTTTTCGTTTCTTTTTCGGGAGCTGTTCTCACACAGTCATTTCCCCCGTTTCTTGACGCGCGCGCGTGGTATTAGGTATTACAAGCGATAGTGTAATTAGTGCATCCCTCCTGTTTCCGAGAGAGAGAGAGAGAGAGAGAGAAAGAGAGAGAGAAAGAGAGAGATCCCCTTCCTTCTTCCTATGCATTATGGGTGGGCCGGCGCGCTAGCCGAAAGAAAGTAATCGCATACGTGTATTGTATAGTATTGCTATAGACGGGTGTTCTCTCTTTCTGCTGTGTTTTCTAACCAATCCTGCATTGCCTGCAAATTTCGGACGCCGCTCACAAACGTCGCAAATCTCTCGTCAAAATCGCTCGACAATTCTTTCGACAGGTGCAGTTTGCAAAGTATTACCACACGCATCTTGTGCTTCTCTCTTTCTCCCCATCACTCTCTCTCTCCTCTCTCTCCCGTAGAGCCCTACAACTACATGCATTACAGCCACTGTTTCGTCAACGTCTATACATACGATCTAGTGTTTGTGTGTTCTAATTACAGTGTGAGTGTTTTCGTGGTGGGACCGAAAATAGAGTGTTGACTCATGAGAAGCTGTCCTCGATTGTTTGTGGCATTTGTCACTGTGATTTGTCCTTGCGACCCCAGAGTGATCCTTTGATGTTGTGAACTGTCATTGTTCTAGGCGTGTAGTACTTAGGTGATCTTTTCATAATGCTACTAGACTACTAGACATATTTGTAAATAGGAGAGCATTATACTGTTTTTATTCTCCTTCCGAATCGTATAAATCCTCCAAGCCCATCTATTGTCTCTTTTGCTTTTCTGGAGAGCAGCTTTAAATTTTACAACGACTTTATTGAAAATTGGCGTCATTCGCACGCTATTGTTCTCGCATTTCAGCTTTTCAGCTCGTCTTCTTATTAGAAATTCATACACAATGAATACGCGAATTTGTCTTGGCTTCGGGTGATGTGACGAGCCGTCGTATTTGATGTCTCTCTCTCTTTCTCTCTTTCTCTCTCGCCCCCTCTCTCTCTCTCTCTCTCTTTCTCTCTCTCTCTCTCTCTCTCTCTCTCTCTCCTTCTCTCCCCTCTCCCTTCCTATATCATACCAGACCTCTCACATCGCGTTATTTTGAGAGATCACCGTACGGCACATTTAATACTCTTGAGCTTCATTTATGAGCGAGCGCCAAGGAGAGAAAGAGAGAGAGAGAGAGAGAGAGAGAGAGAGAGAGAGAGAGAGAGGATGCGACTCGAAGTATATAGGGCATAGCTGGGAGAATAACAATAGTCAGCCTGGCTCTCTTGCTAATAGAATAGTTCTTCTCTTGATAGCTCTCTGACTCATAGCTCTCTATTTCTGTGGTGTTTTGGCGCCTGCGATAAGATCCAGCGAAATAACTACCACTATTGTTTCACTATTTGGTTCCGGCTCAATTTTGTTGGTTCATTCTCTTTAGTATGGCGTTTCCTACTTCTCGTGTAGCATACTAATAGGCGGTTCGTCTCTTCCTCCTCTCTCTCTCTCTCTCTCTCTCTCTCTCTCTCTCTCCCTCTCTCTCTCTCTCTCTCTCTCTCCCATCAAATTCAGAATTCGCGTGGCGCCTTGCCCAGTGGGATAATCCAATTTTCCCATGTACTCGCTCTCCTCTCGGCTCATTTCGACCTCACTTGACCTTTTAATTTATTTTTATTTTTACATCTTCTATCGCACCCACCAATTTATACTTGCTCGAAAATAGAACTAATTGATTGCGATATTTCTGCGATTCTGTCCCAATATGATGTTATAATATAATGTGGTGTGATGAATTGGTGTCTTACTATATGTGCATGCGCTCTTGTCCTTATAGACTTATAGCTTCTTGCGAGAGAGAGAGAGAGAGAGAGAGAGAGAGAGAGAGAGAGAGTGACGAGCCATTAATTCATTAGAATCATTAGTCGATCTCGCGATGTCTGATGTTTCCGAGCGAGGGGAGAGAGAGAGAGATAGGAAGAGAGGGAGAGTGAGAGAGAGAGAAGCAATAGAATCCTAATACATAGAGAAAACGTTATGTATGTACTTGGGCAATAGTATGTGTGAACGATTGTGTGATTTCATGTCGTTGTTCTCTTTGTTCTAATTTAGTTTATTCATAAAATAACATTTATTCACAAATCAATTTTTTTAAAGTTTTTTTTAAGTATTTTATATTTGTTTTTTTAGGACTCCCCCGCCCGCCCGCTGTTTACGATCGTGGTGTTGGTGAGTTCTTTTTTATTTTGAAATATGTTTTACAAGACTTACTACTAATTTTATATTTTTCTTTTTTTCAACGACACTTGAAGAATAAATCATACTATGTAAAGTTCACTACAACATTTAAACATCCCGCATCCCGCACTCTTACCGTACCCTCTAACCGCATTACCGCATATGATGTGCAGGTGGCCGGGGTGGCCGGCGGGCTGGCTGTGGTCATCGCGGTGGTCTACCTCTACCGATTCTGCCTCAAGAAGCGACCCCCCGTCACTACGTGCGTCCGATCTCATATATTTTCATACAGTTTCATTACCAGTTCATAAGGCTCACTAAATGATTAAAGACACAGGGGCGTTTAGAATTACCAAAGTTCATCGAAATTCACTATCGAAAACTTAGCAAAGCTGATTGCACGTAGCGGGAATCGAACCGGCATAGTATGTTCCACAAACCGTAAGCGTTACCAGTTACCACAACACTACAACGACATGTGTTGTCGAACTCATATCGACGAGATGCGCACAGAGCTCAACTTTCCGATAAGCATTTTGGCGCGAAGTTCGAATTCGCTTAACCAGGCTTCGCACGTGCACATTTTGGTAAGCGTGTAGGTAACGCGGAAACGCCGTTCTTTTGCGTTTTCTTTGTTTGTTTCGTGTTTCCATGGGTCAAGCAATGAAACGAAGTCAAAAACTAAGCGCCTCTGTGCCTTTAAATGATAGTAGATTCTTCATGAAAATTCGCCGCAGCAATATCAATTTGAATTTGATCTCTCGTTTTCACGATTACGTTTTCACGCTAAAGTGTTGTTTAGGTCACAGAAGCCGATGGTAACCAAACTGATATCATAATCATAAATACCCTAGGAGGTAACTAGTCGAAAACCGTTTTCAAATCCAAATGACCGGCCATACGTTTCGAGTTTCGAGATATTCACGTTTCGAATTTCGGAGCTAAACCGTGTGGATTGCTTTAGCGGCCTGTCACTCTATTAGCTACTTAAGGCTACGTGATACGTGTCTTCTTTCAATGTTCAATGTTCCTAGGATTTGTCATTAGCGTCACTGTGTGCGGCTTACATAGTTAAGAGTTTAAGAATAGACACAACTAACAAGGAAGTGTAACCTCTCTGAAAAACAATCCAGATTATTTTTGATGTACTCCTCGCAAGAACTAGATCTGCTATATATATCCATAATTCATCTTCCCTCGTGTCCGTAGAGTCTCACCCACGCACCTACTCAAGCACAGTCCTCTTTTCTTTTCCCACCGCGGCTCGCGTTTCCCTCCCTGTCTCGTGTGTAGTCCTTTGAATTATTCAACAAGTGTGAAAGCACATGTTTGGCAAACTAACTAATACGCGCGCTGGAAAAATCCTGAATTGTATGAATTATGGGCGTAGTGCGGACGAAAACAGACACCAGGTCTTGGGAGAAAAAGAGAGGTGTATTATGTGGTGGTGGATCAGAGGAAGACGGCGAATCAGATAAAAAGGGTAATAAGGGAAATAGAGCGCAAGACCAAAAAAGCAAGAGAGGTACATATATTGAGTACTTGATAAGATAACAATTGTTTTGAGGACTGGGAAGCCGGAGGCGAAACGGGATCACATCCGATCACAAGCCATGTTCAGGTGGGAGAAGAATGAGATTCGAAAAATATTTTACCGAGTTTTTTGTGATTAACTGTACAAACGATATATTGTATCATTCGGCGAAAGTTTGTGATATTATTGAATGAAAACGTATCACATATTAAAAACGTTTTAACACAACTTCACTTCACAAGTACGTTTCGAGCGAAATTCCCAACAAATTCCGTTTGAATCATAGAGCTCATCTAGCTAGCGTAGTGGTAATGCTATCGCTTGGCCAGAAGAAGTTCGCGAGTTCGATTCCCTGGTTTTGTCAAATTAAAGGTACGCTGGCGACTTATTTTTGACTCGGAATGTTTGAAAGAATCATATTAACCTAAATCTTAATCGAACGATTATTCCTTCTTTTTAAATGTTGCAACTGGCTGTTGCAACATTTTATTTCAAACTCAAAATTGGTCCCGCCTTCCATTCCGTTGAACTCTTCAATACTGCATACATGGCGAGAAAAGACATAACCTCAGATGAAAGAAGCTCGTTCACTCACTGGGTGGCTCAATGCGTGTGTGCGCCGTTATGGCGCTGAACTCGCTGGTTCGAGTCCTGTCATCGGCATATGTTTTGCATGAGTGGTAATACGCGTTCAAGAGAGCTAGTTGCAGAATTAAGTCGCCGATGTACCTTTATTATGTCTCCGCTGCTCTACGACATAAATACTTTAAGGCTCCGGCATAAGTAGGGACCGGTTTATGCTTATGCGGATGGCCTTTGAGGCCCACGAATATACAATCATTGCGCGAGCAACTGATAGAACACGGTTCGTAAACGTGGGCCAATATTCGATGGGGCGAAAAGTGGGAAGGGGTTCTCTCTCTCTACGGCGGCTCTTCTATATGGGGACAGTGGATGGGATTGGGGACTCGTCGATGGTGTCGCATCCTTTTCTTCGGGGAAGAGAGTGGCGGGGTTGCCGCGAGCCTGTCCCGAGAACTTCCTGTCCTACTCCCGGATCGCCGGCGTTTCCATCTTACCGTACCTGGAAGTAGATCATTAGCTTCTCTTTACGGCCGCTTGCCTAAAGAGGAGCTGAAAGGTTGCTATGTCATGGATTCTCTGAGCTAAAAGCATTAGCTGATAGCTGTGGTATGAGTGAGTGACTCCAAAAGTGGAAACGCTCTTAGTGGGCTCTGGTAGATGAGCAAAATAAAGTACCGAGATACCGTGCGCGGGGTTCCGCTCTATAGCGATAGCGAGTGCCCAGTACATGCGGGGACGGATCAGAACAATGATCAATGATCACACAGATCTATCTGTGAGCCCTGTACTGGGAAAAGGGAATAGTTGATAATGATAACCATTACGCGCGTTGGCAAGTAGCTGAAATACGGCGGACAACTCCGCATGACTGTACAACCAACAGCGGTCGAACAGATGCCATTATGCTCTAAGGTTTAATCCGAATAAACTCTATACGGATAAGGACACATACACAAAAATACCAGATACACCTGTGAGCCTTCATCAAGTTATTTCTTATCCTCCGCGAGAGTCGCGCTCACTTGGCGGGCGGGTGGGATTTTCCCGTTTTCAGGGATGGGAGGGAGGGAAAGCAAAAGCCTTGAATGGCGTTTCGTCTCGCCGCCGGCGCGGTGCAGTTCGCGGGAGTGTTGCACCGACCGCGGCACTACGCACTACACTACACTACTCACACCTCCGCCCTAAATTGTATTATGTCTCCGCTGCTCTACGACATAAATACTTTAAGGCTCCGGCATAAGTAGGGACCGGTTTATGCTTGAAACATGCAAAGGGAGATGTGTGCTCTACGTCACGATGAAAGCGGGTGAGCGGGCCTCACAGGGGAAAGGGTCACACACACCAACCTTTATTCACTTCATCTGCTGATGCTGACTCCGTCTCCGCATATGAGACATCGGACAGATCGGGCTTCGGGCACGTCGGGAGTATCCGCACTGTAAAGCGATAGTGAATATCCGTTACGGCCGTTTAATCGCGGAGCGCATATTACTCCGGTGCGTTTAAAATTAAAACAACAATCAACAGCGATATAGTCTGAGTGAGATAAACAGAAGGGCATGGTAACATTGCCGCGGAAGGTGCCGTGAAATAGATAACGTGAGACCGTACACGGGATCTGAGTGCTGCATATGCGGCACATGTCAAACGTTAGCGTCATATCGAAACCAGACGGTTAACACGATATGAACGCGAGTGAGGAAGAGCGAACAGTCGTGTCCCACAACGGACGCGTGTGTGATTCGCCGTTAGACTGACAGGATTCCGCAGTGACGACGTAATGTGATGATGGATGATGGAGAATCGAAAGAAAAATTAATATATGTAAATAACGGAGCCGATAATAATGAGGCGAGCAGATCAGCTGTGAAACGTTATCTCGAAATCGAAACTACGTTTGCCGCCACATGCAAAAAAACTGTGAGAGTGGTCACGGTCGGGTCACAACCCGTTAGACATGTTTGAGACGGTCACGGTCGGCCGAATCGAGGCAAAATCGAACATTCAAATGATGATGTAGTGATTCATGCATCACCAGTGCGGGGTTATTCCACAGCCGTAATAAAAGGATAGGAGTTGTACTTTAATCACTGGTTAGTACAAAACGGGAGCGAAACGGCGAGTGAGGCTCTTTCTGCGCGAGACGCCTAGACACGAACTGTGCGAGAAAAAAAACCGCGTTGACGTGATCTCGTTCATGTATAACCGGCAAGGTTCCAGCAACGGCGACGACGGGATTGAAGCCTTACAAACGTCATGTCACTGCACAGATAGCCCGCATCACGAAAAGCTCCGATATGAAACCACTTGCATTCTTTTCCGATATAGAATTAGTGAACATTCTTCTCGGGATACCCGAAAAGAAAATCGGAGGACATGAGGGAGAATCGCGCCCATTTGTTCGCTGTTCTGCGGGTAAATGAATAGGCGCGCAGGATGCGATCTTGTTCTAAACAGAGCTCTACGATTCAGTGAGAGAAGCAGAGAAGAGCAAAAAACACAGAAGCACCGTACGCTGATAAACGGTAGAGGCTAGGTACCGCCTTCTCTTTGCGCGAAAAACGAATGAGAAAATTGCGAGTGCGCAAAAAAATAGGAAGAACGGAGAATTCTCCACCGAATGTTTTGCGAATTAGAGAAGAGGTCACCGAGATGCGGTGGGGGACGCAACAAAGACCGCGTCATCTTCGCTACTTCACTCCGCGCTCCGCGAGCGAGAGAGCGGAGAACCGTTGCGATAAACGATAAACAGAGAACGTGACAGCGTCGTATTCAAACGATGGTCGGTGAGCTAGAGTGTAAGGAAAATAGCCAGGTTGCTGTAAGAATTTTCCAGTGTGCGATACGGGAGAAGGACCACGTCTTCTTCGCTCGATGCTCCGCAAGCGAGAGAGTGGTTTGAAATCGCTGAGTTACGAAAAGGGTTCACCAGAGTGTGAAAGGGGAGAAGGACCGCGTTTTTCCATTTTATGCTCCGCGAGCGGGGGGTGGGAGAAAACCGCCATTTTGATCGGTGGGGAAATCGCCAGAGTGCGATAGGGAAAAAAGGACCACGTCCTCTTTACTCGGTGCTCCGCGAGCGAGACTGGCGGTAAATTGCCTATGCCAGGTTGCGAAAAGGATTCGCCAGAGTGCGAAACGGGTGAAGGATCGGGTTCTCTTCACTCACCGTCCAGGGTGATTGAGTGGTGAGAAATCGCCAGGTTGCGATAAGGAGTCGCCAGAATGCGAGACGGGCGAAGGACCAAGTCCTCTTCACTCATTGCCCCGGGGTATTGAATAGTGAGAGATAGTCATGTTGCGATAAGTTGATGCTGATCACCAGGTTGCGATAAATGAGTATGAGTGCTCATCGCCAGATTGCGATATATGAGCAGTACTCGCCAGGTTGCGAAGAATGGATACTCATCGCCAGGTTGCGATTAAATGAGTATGAGTGCTCATCGCCAGATTGCGATATATGAGCTGTGTTCGCCAGATTGCGGTATATGGGTAGCAGTGTAGAAGTTGTCCAGATGCGAGATGCGACCTCGGTGGACCATCATGTCGGAGGACCAGCAGGGTTGGGGGATGGGGCGTGGGCCTCAGCGACCGCGTAACTTCCCGACCGCGTAACCTCCCGACTAACCTCGCGAGGCGAGCGGGCTGAGTCCTGTATCAAAATTAAAGGGGGGTACCCCCGGACGGGTTAAAACACAAATGCTGAGTCTGCTGATCGGGAAGACAACCGCTTGAAGACAAGCGTGGTGGGCAGACGCATTACAAAAGCGACATTTTCGACTCGCCTGAGACAGACGCATGGCCTTATGTGACCAATAGTACAAAAATGTATATAGGTAAAACTGCGGGATTATCGATGATAGACGAAGAGAACTGCGCAAGTAGAAGAAAAAAAACAGGACGACGGACGAACGAGCGAAGAACATATGTAGCTATTAAGATGAGGTGAACAACTTGAAGCGGACGCGTAGAAACAGCAAAGGAGATAACAAAAAAACAATAAGGCCATCCATTTTGCAAAGCAAAAGCCTTGAATGGCGTTTCGTCTCGCCGCCGGCGCGGTGCAGTTCGCGGGAGTGTTGCACCGACCGCGGCACTACGCACTACACTACACTACTCACACCTCCGCCCTAAATTGTAATCTCATTGAACAGGGCTCTGATCATTTTTCTCACCACACTTATTTGCAAGATACATCCATACATCCATGTGTGTTTTGCAGCCAGTGCCGGCCAGTATCTAGTACTCTTTTACAGACATTTCATGTGTGAAACAGTGTAATAAGTTTGATTTAATAATTTAATTTCCCTTTTCAGCCAGTGCCGGCCACTCCCGCTGCCACTCGCCATCGCAGCTCATCTCAACACAAGCACTGAACACACGTGGGTACCAGAAATCAGATATATAGAAATGTTTTTGTTATCGTTTCCAAAAATGCCGAAAAATGATGACTATTATATGTAAATTATGACAAGTTTACGGATACAATTGAAACAATGTCGAGACTACGTATTTGAGTATTTTTCGGTACACTTGCTCCAGTTCACTTTCAACGCTTCCCGATACTTCTAGCAACTCAACTTTGGTTTGGTGGAAAATAGGAAACGAAAGAAAAGTTTCTAGTTGGCCACGCAAAATTTCGAGCACGTGTCTAGCAGGCGTGTGTTCATGGATTTGTGTTTCCGTGTTTACCACTTACATTCAGCTTGGCGTGCAGAGAAACAGAAACGAAATGAAGCGGAAAGCAAAAAAAAAACGCCTTACGCTACAACATTCCACTCGAACAGAAACTTGTATTTCGCGTTGCAACTTTCTTATATACAATTTATTCAATTAAATATTTTGAATACATATTTTGAATAACTTTTAGCTAAACAGTGTTTCTCTAAGCGCTTAGCCCATGTGGTGTTCCGTATGCACTTGTTGTATAGTCCGGATATAGTGATTCTGGATGAATGCTTGATTGATTGATAGATTGATTGATTTTTCAGCGTCGAAACCGAACTGCACGACGAGGAGGATGAGGTGAACGAGAACTCGCCCCTCAACATCGATCACATCTTCCCCACCGTCGACAAGGGTGCGTGTCTCTAGGTTGTATTATGTACCAGCGTGGTGTTTCCCACTTCGAACTCTACTTGTTCCCTTCTTTTTCGTTTGTGATTTGATTATTTGCCTAAGTACGCTTCCTAGCGACGTGCCGAGTGTTTCTGACTACGAAACTAAAACTTTGCGGCTCATTGACACATAGTTCTGAGGGAAGTGCTGTTATTATTATTATAGTTTTGCAAGCATTTCCTCCAGGTCACCACAAGACCAACTACCGCAGCGTCGACACCATTCAGAACAGCTCGGGTGAGAGAAAAAAAAACTTATAGTTTCCGAATAAATTTTTAAAAGAACAATTCCGTTCGCATTGGGTACGCGAAAAGTACATGGCGAACAAAGAAGCTCTGCTGGAACACTCTGACACTCTCACTACCCCATTAGTGTACTTAACGTAGTAGATAATAGGCGACGTACTCTCTCTCTCTCTCTCTCTCTCTCTCTCTCTCTCTCTCTCTCTCAAGGATCTTCTCCTTCCAGGCTATCTCTCCGTCTCCGAGCCCCCGAATCGCACGCAGTCCGCCGAGATGCTGCTGTCTGCCAAAGAAGAGGAGGAGGTGAGGGTTTCGTCGGATTAACCAACTATGTTGTATGATAAAAAGCTTCACAATCAGAATGATTAAAAACTGACTCACCGCGCGTAGAGTAGACTCGCCAATAAATCCCACTTTTTACGAGAGTTGTTAGGGAGGTTAGAAAAGATGTGTTTTCATTTTGACAAAATTTTTGATAAATAAGATGTTTTTATTGCTAAATGTCGTCGTTGCAACTTTATACAACATTGTTAAAACGTATTAGTAGTTTACCCATGCCAGTTTCATCTAACTTTTCTACGCACTTCTTAACATACCACGTTACCGATACAAGTCACAAGTGTGTCATCTAACAGATCAATAATCCCCAACATCCTTTCTTGCCTCATGAGCCTCATCTGACATAAGAATATAAGAATCACAAATCACACAGTCGGCCTGGTGAAAGAGATCGAAACCGGAAGTGTGCCTAGCCAATTACATATACTCTTTCCTGTTTGTTTTTGTCTGATTCCTAAATTCCTTTTCTCTTCAGATCCGTCGCGCCTCTTTCGATGCCCCGCGCGGGACCGGAAGGAAGCTGCCCAGCACGCAGGGACTAGAGGTACCAAGTCATATCTATAAGAAAAATCAACCTGTCCTACGCACTAACGCGTGTCATCGTTTTCAAGCACTTGACTAAAGTGTTTTTTCGACGGCAAGGGAGAAGTAATAACGATAAAAGCACGCATGGAAAATATGTGGATAAACAAGGCTAACCCTAGGCTGACCAGTGAACTTGACTTTGTTTCTCAAGCTGTCGTTGTGTAAATGCTAGGCTACATAGCGTAATGCAATGTCTCACCAAACGCTCACGCTTACGCTGTATGTCGTTTGTAGCCGGACACGAAAGATGTTTGTATAGAGTGTGGTGCCGGGAGCAACAAATTCCTTTCTAATCGTCAAAAAGTGTGTGTACAGCACGTGTCTCTTTTTTGCAATTCGGGCACAAACCACCAAAACCCGGATCAGAAGCCATGTCTGTCAAATCTCGCACCGGTTGCCTATCCCAGATCCCTTCGATCAAACTCCACACATTCAAACACTCTTTTGTATAATCTTTATATCGCAGTTATCCTCAATTTTCTCAATTTTTCGTGCAACAACGAAACGCGTAACAAAGAAACGACAAAAGTGTGTGGGTGGGTGGGAGTTGGCCATCAATCGATATCAATCGATACCGATCAATCGGCGGGTGAAAGAACATCGAGATCAGTGTGCGATGAGGGAAAAGGGGAAAGCGCGTCACAGGACACATCTCATAAATAACGCCTTAGGCGATTATTAGACAATTATTAGGGGGAAAGCTACGGGGGCGGGGAAATCCCTGGAAGGGTGTGCGGCGAGGGGGCGCGCGCGGGAGAGTATGCGTAAAGCAATGGCAACTTGAGGAGTGGTGATTGGGAGAGAACGGCAAGAAAAGGGGGAGACAAGAGTCGACATCACTCCGGAATCGGGAAACAGCGCTGCACCGAGCGAGTCATCACATCCGAAGCGCAGCACTGGTTAAAGTGCACCGTCGGTCGCGCGTCCTAAATTCACAATATAGTAACTCAATTTCAAAGTACCGTAACCCCGACTCACATCAATCTGGTGCTCCGTCTTGCAGTGTTCGAGCTGCTCCACCAGCTTCTCGCACGTAAACTTGCACGTCTTGCACCTTGAACAAACAGTTAGTCCCATCCAGGCCACGCCCCTCTAAGCCCCGCCCACTCACCTGTATACGGGATGTGACTGGGCGTGCTTGTTGAGGGATGCCTTCTTGGCCATCACTTGCTTGTCGCACAGCGCACACTTTAGGTGCGTCAGAGTCGATGACTCGGCGTGTCTGCAACCATACAGTACACTAACGTACTACCAGCTACCGCTCCGTACACTACAGTAATCCCAGCCCGACTACCGTACCTGACAATCTTGTCGACAATGTTGTGATAGCCTGTGCGCACGCGCTGTTGCACCTTCGGAAAGCACTCGCCAATCAGCTCACACAGACGCAGCATGTCGCGCCGGTCCTCAAACGCCATAGCCTGAAACAAGGTACGGTTACGGTACTCTAGATAACGGTATTCTAGATTACGGTATTCTAGATTACCATAGTCTAGATTACGATACTCTAGAAATCCACGTACCCTGTGCGGATGGCGCTCCGTCATGTGCTCGAATATGGCCTTCTTGTTCGCGCCAGTCGCGCCGCAGATTTGACACCTGAAAGATTACTGTAGGGTGGATTCTTGTAGGGTTACTGTAATCCGTACCTGTAGGCGGCCTCTCCAGTGTGGTGATTGACATGGTCGTTGACAGTCTGCTCAGTGTTGGCAACGTCCTGAGAGCACAGCGCGCAGCGCAGAGTCTTCTCGCTGAAAGTGGATCGTCATGAGAATTCCGGATAATAGGAAATGCGGATGCAAATTGTTTTTTTTTTTGAAATTTCCGATGTTGCAGCTAGAGGGTGAAACATACGTGATATGGAACAGTGAAAATGGTGAGTACGTCAACAAAGAAGAAGTAGATGTACCCACCGTCCGCGCAGTCCCTTCATCTTCCTGTAGTACTCAATGTGTGCGCGGCGGCGGCCCTTGCCCCCCACCCGGTCATCCTCCACCACATCCACAAAACACTCCTCGTCCTCCTGCGACTTGGACGAGTGCGACGACGACGGGCGCGGAGCCGCGTCCAGAACTGAAACACGGACACGTCTACATCCATCACGTCTACCGGACACGTCTACATCACGTCTACAATCTCTTCTCCACTTCTCTCCACCAACCCGTGCCTTCGCTTTGCATTCTCTTCAACCACCACTCGGGCATGTGGCGGACTGAAACACGTGGGGACTCTAGGCTATTCAGATGGCTAGCTCACAGTGACTCTGGATCAGCTCTTCAAAACAGGCATACTTCTTGGCCGCTTCGCTTTCGTACGGGCTCACGTCATCGGCTAAAGTGGTTGTGATGTGTTATAAAGATCAGTACTATTAATAGCAGATAATTCCAGTTCCGCTTTGCGATTAGTCGCGATCACAGATCACACCAAACCACCTGATACTGATGTAGAGCAGTGAGGTATAAACTCGGCCGATTACAACATCAACCACTACCCCCACGTGAGCAGCATCAATTGTTGATAATCTATGATCAAATGATCACATGCAAAAAGCGGTCAGCTGTCACGAAAAAAGCGCACACTCACACACCCGGCTTTCGCCACTTTTGCGTCGATCGCACTTTGCAAACAGTGTGATTCATAGCGGGTAATCCGATTTTGCTGGGGGTGTGCGTGAGCTTACGAAATGAGAGAAGGGAGTGACGTCTCTCAATCTCCATCTGGCGGCAGCGATCCGCTGGTCCCAACATAGAACCAATAAATGGATTTGTAACAAAAAAAACCAATAAATGGACTTGTAACAATGTTTACTACAAACATAGAGTGACGATCACCTCTTCGAAAACAAAATGTTTACAGTCTAGTCTAGACCGAGCATTGTTACACTGCACAGCTACAGTACGACACCGAACTAACAGTACCACGCCACACACTACAGTACCCCTAACCCCGGTACCGTACCTGTTCCGGGCGAGGGTGTGGCGTCCGGGGTGGGGAAGGCGGCTGTCTGCGGGTACGGTAGGTAGGCGAGTGGTTTCTTCTCTGGTGATGGCTCCTCGGCTATCAGCAGCGGACGCTCCTCACACTCCTCCTCCACCTCGCACTTCTCCATCTGGAATACCAAAAATAAAACACAGTACTTCTACAGCACTATGTACCACCCTACAACTACAGTACTCCAACAAACCCCGTCTACCCACCTTTGGCTGTTTCAAGGCGGGCTCATCGTCGGATTGGGAGCGGGGCGCGGGCCGGGCAATGCCAATCGGCAGTTGAAGAGAGACGGGATGGGAAGGAGCCGCTGGAGGAGTAGTGTACGCGGGCTGAGCCACCGAGGCAGTCAGGGAGGCGATAGAGAACGGCTCCGGCTGGAAAGAGGCATTGAGAGAGGGAGAGGGAGAGAGAGAGAGAGAGAGAGAGAGAGAGAGAGAGAGAGAGAGAGTCGTCACCTTGAAGGCTGCCGGCTTGGGCAGCTGCTGGCTGGGCATGGGTAGGGGCGAGAATGTCGGCATTGACACTCCGCCGCTCAGCATACTCATCTGGAGAGCGAGAAGGCTCTGATAGGCGGCCAGTTGCTGCTGTATCAAATGGGGAGAGAGCTGCGAAGACGGCGCCGCCGGAGCAGCCGGAGGGAGCATCTACAATACAGGAATTATAACAGTATAGGAATTCATTGCAAAGATCAAACTGCACACGAAAGAGCTTGCGCCACAGTACTCTAAAGGCTACAATTGCGCACACATGCCTTATATATACCCCGCCAGCTATAGCAGCAGATTTTGTTTGCAATTTTGCAAACGCGCGCGAGTGTTCGGTGTGGGATTTGTTCGCTCGTCCCCGTTTCCCCTCTCTTCCCTTACACGAGTGTCTATGGCAGCTGTGACAACTATAGCGACCAGCGTCAAAATTGGAAAATCAAAGCCCACCACCGGAAAACCACTCCCTCTCTCTCACGCCGGGGCTATCCAGATCAATCAAAAACCGTGTCGGCAAAAAACGAAAAACTCGTGTCCTCCACTTTTTCCCAATTCGGTGTTTGATGCTCGGCGCGCTGATTTGGAATAGTGTTGTTATGACGAGAAATGAATGGATGGCAGCGCGGTTTTTTCGACAGTGAACCACTCTCAATACGTAGCCAAGGACCGCCACACTGTATACATTAATCACACGTTGCCAACCACTTTGCACACAACACATGTATCAACACCGTTATTCTCACGACCCAATTAGCATAAATCAACGTTGGCTATGGGCTACCGTACCTGTGTGGTGGGCGGGCGCATGTAGGAGAGGCTGCCGAGTTGGGTCTGCGAGGGTTGGGTCGACTGGGCCGCTGCCACTTGGGCTTGGGCTTGCATCGAGAGGAGCAGCATCATGTTGAGTTGGTTCTGGGGGTCCATCGTGGTTAGCTCAGGACCATCTGCAAGGAGTGCAAGTGAGTCTCGGCGGATACGATTGCATCATATTCATCACTCACGCGATCGATAAGAGAAGACAATCGCAGCGGCTCTATACTGACCGCCAATCGCGCCCTCTTATATACCGGCGCGCGACAATATGCTGATGGCATGCTGATCAGATCAGACCATGCCCAATGCGAGACTATGCAAATTGAAGACATTAGAAGGGCGCATGCGCAATGAGGACCGCAGGCAAATGCGCGCGCGCCGCGCGCGGGAATGACCGAGAGCGGGCGGTATGCGTTACCATAAACGTATCCAGCATCGTAAACAGTCGTAAACTCGCGCGTATGAGATCAGAAACGAAGGGAGAGAGCGCTTCCGGCACAGCAGACTCGCACTTGCGATGCACTTTGAATGTGGGATCGCGAGTGCGGGTGAATTTCGTAGACTTTCGAAATACGCAATGTGTGGACAAAGCGAGATCAGAGAGGACGCGAGACAGACTCGACTAGAATGGGATGAGAGAGAGAGGGAGGGAGAGAGCGTACTGGGTGGCACCGGCTCTGGCACCCCGCCAGGGTCATCACTCCCGCACACCACGTTTCGAAAGTAGGTAAGGGCCTACTTATAGGAGCGGGTAACTTGTAAGATTGCATCTGTTCTGTTCGCGGCGGGAGGTAACAGATTGCCTACCCCCTTGCAACTTCTAGAAAACGGAGCTGGGAAACGAACTACGTCGGCGATAATTGAATGCGACAAGGGCGGAAGTGATAAATAGGCGCGAGCGAGAGATTAATCGCAGATCATTGGTGTCAGAGTCAGTGCGCGGTAGTAAAACGGACAATCAAAAACATGACACTACGACACGCTACATCGGAGCAAATGTTGATCTGAGGCCACAAGTACAAGGACTACCACAGAGAACACCGGGGCACCGTTTCGTAATGCATAGAGGGTGGAGAGAGATGGCGGGGTGCGATATTCCCAGGCCAACGGACGAGAGAGAGAGAGAGAGAGAGAGAGAGAGAGAGAGAGAGAGAGACGTGTCTCTCTCTCTCTGACCGCATGTGGTGATTCATGAGAGTAGCCTGCAAGGAGTCTGCAAGAAGACATGAAGGTCATTTGTGTCCGCGACACTTCCCCCGTCTAGACCAATGAGAGTCTCATGATGAGACGAACCACATGCAGCAACCAGGAAGTTTTCTGCCGCTGCCATGCGCAGAATATGAAGGCAATTGTCGACTTGCACGATAAGAATACATTACAGGAATCAATATAGTAGAAATGAAATAATTACAATGTGCATGTATTTAACTCTTTTCATGGGTGCGATATTCCCAGGCCAACGGACGAGAGAGAGAGAGAGAGAGAGAGAGAGAGAGAGAGAGAGAGACGTGTCTCTCTCTCTCTGACCGCATGTGGTGATTCATGAGAGTAGCCTGCAAGGAGTCTGCAAGAAGACATGAAGGTCATTTGTGTCCGCGACACTTCCCCCGTCTAGACCAATGAGAGTCTCATGATGAGACGAACCACATGCAGCAACCAGGAAGTTTTCTGCCGCTGCCATGCGCAGAATATGAAGGCAATTGTCGACTTGCACGATAAGAATACATTACAGGAATCAATATAGTAGAAATGAAATAATTACAATGTGCATGTATTTAACTCTTTTCATGTTCTTTCGCACGACAGTCGCACTTCGAATGGAAACGAACGGGGCCGGGGTTTCGCGCTCTCTCAACGTGTTATATACGCCGGAATACGCACCACACGTCGTAATCGGATTGTTAATTGGGTGGCGATTATTCATGGTTTACAGTATGACGCGAGCTGCAGCGCAAAGAAGCGAGGCCACGGGAAACCTGCGAAATGAAATAATTACAATGTGCATGTATTTAACTCTTTTCATGTTCTTTCGCACGACAGTCGCACTTCGAATGGAAACGAACGGGGCCGGGGTTTCGCGCTCTCTCAACGTGTTATATACGCCGGAATACGCACCACACGTCGTAATCGGATTGTTAATTGGGTGGCGATTATTCATGGTTTACAGTATGACGCGAGCTGCAGCGCAAAGAAGCGAGGCCACGGGAAACCTGCGATTGCCGATTGTACATACCAGAATTTGATTAAGATATGATTTCGCATTCATTGTGTTATGCGCGCCACGCCGACACGTACAACGAGATTGCGGTATATTGCGGGAGAGAGAGGGGGGGAGAGAGGGGGTGACAAAAAGGGCGCGGAATTCGTTATGAGCACGTGTGTCATAGGGATCATAAGAAGACGTGTTATAGCGGTGTGGGCAAGAACCGCGAGGCCGCGAGCGCTCAAACCGTAGTCGGTTTCGCGAGTATGGAGGCAGCGTTGCAAGTTGCAAACGACAAACGAGAGAGATAATGATGAGTAGGTGAAAGGATTGATCTAGACATTGCGCTGCGGTCTCTATCTCTCTCTCATTCTATCACACACCGTTCTTCAAAGAGTGGTGTTGATCTATCCACCAGCACACTCTCGCCCAATAAGAGAGAATGCGAGAGAGAGGGGGGGGGGGGAGATAGAGAGGAAGAGAGATCGCGGGACGTAAATGAGAGAGATCGTGTCAAAGCTCCGTCACACTGCCTGCTCTCTCGCTAATCACTCTCACACTCTGCGTTTCTCACCGCTAACGACTCGCACTTTGGCGGTGCTGAACATTGAACTTGGTACACGACAGTGATAAAGAGGTGTATCTCTATCGCGGGGGTCAGTTGGAGAGAGAGTGTCATCTGATTCGTCTCACAGGATGATAGTGGAGATACTGCGATAGGGAAGGGGTGTAGGAGAGACGGTGATTGGATGATATAGCAAACACGACCCACTCACGCCCACTGATATCGGCGGAAGAGTGAGAGAGACGCTATAAAAAGAAGGGGAGAGCGGAGCCATGACGCGGGTATATAAGACGACGGAAAACACAAGTGCCCATGACTGTGAGAGTGATAGCAGAGCTGATGATGCGCACTCTGAATTCTGCAATTTTATCGCGGCCCGATGACTGGTTGGCAGAGGGTGCTGAGTTGGAACCTACCAACACCAACGACCAGATTCGGGATTAAAACCGCCAGCGGTGCATTGAGCAGTGAATCGCCACGAATTGAGAGATATTAATAATACGACCCGTCAACAATGGCATACAAATGCGCGCTCACTGATCGACACCGACTTGTGATATTATTAATAATCCAGGGACGATATTGTTGGTGACCAGGAAGCTGGGAAAATCACGTAGCCGTCCTATTATATAGCAGTCCTGAATGAATCACATTCATTTAGTTGGAATCAGCGCAGATTTTCACGTTCCAATGAGATCACTCCCAGGATTTATTGATCAAATCCGGCAATAAAAAGTGTCGTCGACACGCTTCGGTGATAAGGGCTATTACAAGGAACAGCTGATTAGGAATGATGGGGCTCTTATTAGAACGAGGCTCGATAATGCCGGGTGTTATCAGCACCGCATTTCAAAGATTCATCTTTCGATCTTTTCGCAAGACGCCCCGCGTGATTGCTCGCGAGAGAGAAACGTGACAGCTTACGAAAAAGAGTACGGTCGGTAGCGGGTAGCCGAAATTGGTCATATTGGCCGGGAGTGCGTTTGAAATAGTCAGTGGAATGGGACCACGGACACGCGTCGATGCTCTTGAGTCGACTGCGCTTATATACTGCCTCCGCATACTTATCAGCGATCGTTATCAGACTACAAAGCGGTGATATCTGAATATAATGACGGGCAGAGATGATATTTGGCGATAAGGATGGAAGGAACGAGAGGAGCTTGTGGAATGCATTCCAACTCACCACACCTCGAAAAACGTGATCTGTGCTGTAGTGAGAAAAGTGAGCGAAAATTCTCAAATAAAATATTCGCTTTCACACATATTATAAAAGGACGTGTGAGCGCTTGCTTACGCACAAAACACAAATCTGAATTGTACCCCAAAAATCGATAAAGGGTCGTCCAGACTACACGCAAACGCAACGCAGACAGAAACGCACTACCAAAATTGAAACTCGATCGTTTTTCGAAACGCGGGGCGCGAATGAAACGCGAACGCAAACGCGCGACGTGTTCAGACCAAACGCGCGCGTTTCTGTTGCGCTTGCGTTTGCGTTTGCACCCGGCGTCTGCGTTCATCGAGATCCAACTTCGATGAACGCACGAAATGCGCGCGTTTCTAGCATAAGTTCGCTATTTTTCAAACAAAATATGAAAAAAATTTCAAACTTCAACTTTGTATAGTCATTTCAGTGCAAATTTCTTCAACTAAATCAAGCCGTGTTTCTAGCATAAGTTGCTCACATCAAAATGTGAGCAAGTTCACGATAATTTTGTAAAAGGTTGTGATCACATATGTACTTGAGTTCGTTTTAGCACTATTCAAACAAATAACAAAACAATATTAGGTAGTTTAAAACATTAGATCATGTCAAATCTATAGTGATGTTTGTTGATGTTCAGTCGCGAAACGCCGGGTGGTTCTCACCGGCGTTTCAGAAACTCAACCGCCAGAGGTCTGCGTTTCAGCCAGCGGTTGTCGAACAAAAGTTTGAAACGCAGACGCAAACGCGCGTGTTTTGCGTTTGCGTTTAGTCTGGACGGCCCTTAATGCAAATAATCGTTTCAGGACCCAGCCAACTATCCGCGGGCAGCTGCGGCGGGCGTCGCAAGAGCGCCTGCGCCGAAAGAGTCAGTTCATCATGGCAAGCTCAAAGGCGATCGACCAAGTGGCTGGACAACCCGTGAAGCAGGTATTGCAAAATGAGCTTCACTAGATTACGAATCACTAGCCGGCGAAGCCCTGCGCTCGGCGCCAGTGTCTTCTTTTATAAGGCGGATGCAAATCTGAAGCTGGAGAGATAGTCGTCTCTGCGCGACGCGATAAGGCTACAACTTTTTTTATGCGCAGATCGTTTGCCAAGTCTGATTAACGAGCAGCATTTTAGAGGCATTTCGGCACGTATTCGCCAGCCGAACATAAATGCACTTGTATTTACTCCACATTTAAATTCAAATGTCTCATTAAATTGTCAAACAATCCAGTGATCACCATTTTGTTATGATAATATCATCACAAATTCGGCCAAATGGAACAATCAAAGTGTGAGTTATGAGTAACACTATTTTCAGAATTCGAATCCACTTCCTAATCGCGAGGCACGTGAACTGTACGATAGAGGACACGTGCTGTCGAGGTATATTAAAATTTTATTGGTCTCGCTTATCAATTATCGTTTATCGATCGCTTGCAGGAGTTGGAACCCGAGTTTCGACGGACAAGAACACTACAGGGAAGAATACTATCAGGTACACTATTTACACAGTTCGAGTGCAAACGAAAAGATAATTGGGCAAACGGTCAGATCATCAGGTGCGTCACTTTTTGTGAGCAAATGGAAACCTTTTTTCTTCTCTCAACAAATCTTTGAGTAACATTCGGGGACGAACACTTCAAATACCCTCTGCTCATTCAAAACTCGAACGTGAGAGAGCTCGTACGTGGTATGAGACGACGAGAGAGAGTGGAGAGTACAGAGTGTTTTGTTTGATCTCTGCCCAGCTAGCGTCAGAGGGACACTGAGAGAAGAGAACCGTAAACTGTGTCACTGTCTATTTTGCCATCGGAGATAGATGAAAAGGAACACGAGTGCAAATACACACGACAAACTATGAGAGACGCGACTAGGCAGAGAAGTGTATTTGGCCAACGAAAATCATTATAATCATTCTATTATAATAGTGAGTGACATGTTGAGAAAAAAACAACCCCATTAATTTAAAGTAATCGCGTTAGTATGTACAGCTGTCTAAAGTCCAAAGATATTTGCGATTGCTTCCGAGCTTCAGATTTGGGAGCGTTTCTGTTCTGGATGCAGAACGATTTTCACAATTTGAAAGCCATATACGAGACGTCTGCGGAGGAATTTCACATCATAACGCGATAGATTAAATTGAAGACATCATTAAATCAAGAGTGAAAAAGATACCATATTTAGTTTTTTCTTCAAATATATCTAATTCCACAAGATACACTCGCGAGTGCGATTCTGCGAAGAGCTTTTGGCAGAATCTAGAATGCAATCACACTGATATAAAAGGAAAGTGCGTGGAAACGATGTGCGATGATGCCACGTGCTGGATGGATATGGATACAATTAAATTCCAGACAGAATCTAGGGATAAAACCCCGTGTAAAACGGCTTTGCAAACATGTCTCAATTCCCACGCTCGGATTCAGATTTACTTATAAACAGAAGGGGAATCTGCAGAATTTGTTAGAAATAAGGGTGACGGGAGTCAGCATGCCACAACGACACCCCAGCTTACGTGCGTTTAGCCGAGTAAAGACTAGCATAACAGCTTTCTGAATAAAACACTTTAATAAGCAGTTGCTAAGCTAATCCGGCACTAGCAATCTCTAGTGTTGCGCAGCAAAACGCTAATCTTTGTAGTTAATGTAGTGTCCATAGCATGTGCTACTATAATCGGCTCTGACACAGTTCAATATGTCTATTAATGTCCTGGATAAAAAAAAACAATTTGTGTATGCGGATACGCGGATAAGCCTGCAAGTGTGAGACGCCTCCTCATTTGCTACACCACTACACGATTCGAGTGGCAATTGCAGAATAGGGAGAGAAAGGATCGAAGGAAACACTACAGTATACGTATCATGTTAGTTCACAGGTGAAACGACATCACATACGTTTGGCCTCTGGCAAACTTTTTCGCGAGCGAAATGCGAAAATAATCGCAAAACTTTTAGCTTGAGAGATTCGCGAAACTACCCATAATCGCGCGAATTCGAAGATAATAGCTTTCTCCAAGAATTACACAGACTTTTTTGTTTGTTATAATTGAAAACCTATTTCTTAGAGGTTCTGACATGTTTAGCACCAAACATTCGAATAGGAACATCGTTTTGTCACTTGCGCACGCCTTTTTCCGAATTCGCCAAAACTTTTAGCGCGAATCGGGTGGCACGAGTGCGTGACTAGTATATAATAACTGCAAACAATTGTGGTCAATACAGCTTCCACGATGTTTATGAAGTGTCTTTTCAATTTTAAAGAATGAAAAACATACAGAAAAGTGAAAATTCGTACCTGGATTTGCGAAAAAGTAGCGAATCGGTGGTATCTCTCGTTTCGCAGCGAAAACGGTGTCCGCGAAAATTTTCGCGATTCGCTGAAATTTTCGCGCGAAAAAGTATGTCACCTATTTTTGCGATTCGCGCTGCGAATTGCAAATCAATAATGCATGCTAAAGTATTGCAGTTTTCGCGCGATTTTTTTCGCGAAAAAGCCTGCCCGGGGCCTCTCAGTGAGTGCTGAAATTGAGTATGTGCCAACTGTTTAATAATAATACGAAGTAGCCAAAAGTTTACTACTATGCTACCTCGCGGTGTCATCATCTCAGCATCGATATAAATTCCCATTTTTGTGAAAGAAATCAACCGCTTCAGGTCAATGATTTATCATTGATTGCGTGGGGACCGCGCACTGCGCCGCCAAAAACAAAAACCATTCTTTAGAAACAGTATTAAATCTAAACATACATCATGGATATAAGTTGGAGAGGTGCTAGTTGCAGGACACATCTGGCCACTCGCAGCCGCACTCGTCGCACCAGTCGCAGTCGCAGCTCACCGTGCCCCACCACATCAGCAACAACAGCCTCACCGTCGAGAGAGTGGCGGCAGGAGGAGGCAGCATGCCGCAGCAACGACACCCCAGCTTCCGACAGGTAGGACTTGTCCTTTTCTTTATTTAGCCGGTTGAAACCGGGGTGCTCCGTCGAGAACAAGATGGGGTTCTTGGTTTACGACAACGTCAGCAGAAAGAGTTGGGTTGGGTGGAGTGCCCAACCAGCGCGATGACTTTGTTTTGTTGTTTGTTTATCAACTTGATTCCGACGTGTACATACAATATTAGCATGATGGGTCATCTCACACAGGTGTGTGGGCAGAGATCCGTTCATCACTCTGTAGTCTTCTCTTATCTTCACAAACGACTTTCGCTCGCAGAATGCTCGCCTCGCATACACTTGTTCCTTGTATGACGCTCTCTCACCGTGTCCACATATTTATGAAAGTCCGGTTTAAATTCAATACCCATCAATGTTTTATCATTTCGTGAGAATGGCCGCACTGCCAAAAAGGAGTGCCCAACTAACGCGATAAGCGTTTGAAGTTCTCGGAACGATGACAGATGAGTAATGCGAAGTAAAACCGTGACATTGATAAGCGAGACCAAAGGTGAGATTGCAAAAAGCTTGCTTACAAGCTCAGCTCAAGCGCTAAGCTACAATCAGCGCGGTCAGAGATGAAAGAAGCATACATTCGTAATTTACACACTTCCGCTGTTAGGATACACGCAATGTGCACAATTGTACCCAATATTGACGAGTAATGAGGGAGGAAAAATGTGTAATGAGGGAGGAAAGATCGCACTAATAAGCCACTAATAAGCCATCTCCAAAACAAGCAACTCACACAGTGGTCGGGGAATGGCGGTCGATCGAGCAATCGATCGATATCACAAGCGATAGACGGTAGAGCTGCAACAATTGTAACCCATCGTTAGATATCATACACACAAATAAGAAAGAAAAACTAAAATACAAGGGATAAACAACAATAACAATAACAACAACAAGCTCACCTCACCAGACAGAGCGCGCGCGGTCAATCGATACTCCCGAACGGCAGAGAACACAAGACTGCCGACTTTTTTTTCGCTGCGACCCCTGCTTTTATACCCGCTGAGGGGTAGATCGGTGCGCGGGAAAGCGCGCGCCCAGAGGGTAGATCAGATCAATTATTTCTCCGGAATCTTTATATCTGAATATGACAAGCATGATGATATGAATCATACAGTAATGATCAGAGCTTGCGGTCAAACAGTGACGTCATTTCAGACAAAGAGTGTCGACATTCGTCACGCGCCACCGCCCACCCTCGCGCAACAACAGCAGGCTCATCAGCAAGGTGGGGGCGGAGCTAGGAGGGGCGGGGACTATTCCGAAAACAGGCCGGCGACCGTCGATGAACCAGCAGCGGCGCGCGAACAGCGAGGTAGAGAGGAGGGCGCAGCTGATGCGACAGGCGACGATCACGATGCTTCAGCCGAAGGTGGGCGGGGCTAGAGGGGGCGTGGCATATGCATCGTCTTCCAGACCGAGGTGGCGGCCGAGTGCCAGACGCTGTGGCTGGCAAGGGATCACCTGGCGCAGCTGCATGCTCTCGGTGCGTTCGTTTTTTGTCTTTCCTAACCGATCACATACGTTTCACTGTGCACATAACACTTATATAGCAAGGCATTTTCGATCAGATTATGTTCCCATTCACGACATACATTTGCAGGCATCGACGACCAGCCCACCTCTGCGTCCACGTCTTTCGAATCGAACACCGAACCCCTCGCATCCAGGAGACCCAGTGATGTGTCCGCACAGGGAAGGACCAATCCGGAAGCGAGGTGGGGGGAGTGACAGTCTCTCTCTTTCTCTCTCTCTCTCTCTCTCTCTCTCTCTCTCTCTCTCTTTCTCTCTCTCTCTTTCGGAAACAAGTAATGTGGATGACAGGAGGTTGCCACTGGCCCCTGGCGAGGCAGTGGATGGATGGTGGGCGTAGACTCCCTAACCGCTTTCATTATTACTCTGCACTTCTAGAAACATACCCTTAGTCCCACAACTTTACCTTGTCAGAGCCCTGACAAATCGCCATGCAGGATGCCTCACACGATTCTCAACGACACCCAGCTCTTACACTTTTACTACGACTTTGTTGTTTATGGTCTCATTCGCCCATCTTGCAGGCTGTCCGACAACCGGCAATCTTCCAGTGAAGACGCGCACTTCAAAAGGAACAAGTACAAGTGAGTGGGCGGGCTTTGAGAGGCGGAGCAACCACCGTTTTCAGATCACTCCTCCTGCAACGACAACTTCTCCCCTCTACCATTGTCGCCTCCTCCGTTGATTCGTCAGTGGACAGTAGTGAGGTGAGTTACGTCATCTTATATTATAATAATGACGTCATCAGGTATCGATGCCGCCACTCGCCGCCTTTGCCAGCAGTGTGGATAGTGCGCGGAGTGACGGTGGGCGGAGTCTGACTGGGCGGGGCTTACGTGTGCTTGCAGACAATCCGAATTCTGCCGCTGCTCGCCGGGCTCAACAGATGCGCAATAAACAGATGAGCTGGTGAGTGCGAATAGTTTACAATATGAAAAAAAAATTTTTGACAAACGGAAAAGAGCAGTCTGATAAAAGGATGGTTTCAAACATACGTTCCTCATAACATCTAGCGAACGAGCTAGCGAACGAGCTTTTTAGGGTAATGGGGGTAACCACAAGCATAAGTTTCACTTCGTAAACATAACTTAACCGATGGAAGCACAGATAATTGCACAAGAAACAAACGACAGCAAATTTCAATTGAATCGGAATGAATGGTGCTACTTACTTCTTTTCTTCAGTGCTGCCGCAATTTGTCCCCAACCGAGCTACCCCACCGATAGAGATTATTCCGTGGATGCGAGAAGCGACAATCTGTTCAGGTGAGACCGAATGGCTCACGTTTCACAGAAATAACATCATTGATGTTTTTATAGCGCAATAGTTTACCATTTTTTTTCTAATTTTGTAAAAATCCTATTTCAGGGACTTTTCTCGCGTCGACCCTCTGTACCGGGAGCGAGACGCGCTCGTCAACCAGGTGAGCCCCGCCCCTCGTAGTCCCGCCCCCGCTCTCCTACCACTCTCGCCCCGCCCCTCCTAGCCCCTCCCCCTGTCTAGTTGGTAGCCGCTCGCTGTGCGCCGATTCGACACTATGGGGAGTATCTGCGACGACTGTCGCAAACGTACGCGCCGCCGACCCGGCTGGCCGGTCATAATGTACCCCGCACGCGCCACCCCCGGATACAGTACTCCGAGGAGGAAGCGAGCAGCTCGCAGGTAGCGCTCGGCGCCCAGCCTGTTCGTGCCACCACTATCCCTGCCCGCTCTCTCTTTCCACTACTAATGTGCATGTCTCTCACTCAAATGTCCTCGTAACCCTTTTTCGGCTAATACCTGTTTCAGTGTGCGTTAGGTTTCTGTTCGTTTAGTGGTTTGCTGGTGCACATGAAGAGTGCTTGCTTTAGACGCAGCACTACTCGCCGCAGTCTCAGCGGCGGCAGTCATTCCAGCAGCAGGCCAGACGACAGAGCTTCCTCCTACAAATGGAACAGACCGAGTCAGTGTACATTCAGTCATCTCACTCAATTCTGTTCACTGATATGTCTACTGTCTACGTTTCGTCACCGATCCATTAAAGTTATGCCGTCGTTTCAATTATCCTATCATTTCAATTATTCCACTAGTTCATAAATTCACTAAACGATGATATGTATGCTGTACGTTTCACTACAAACTCATAATAGCCGCGTTCGCTGATATTTCAATTTCCTCTCGCAACCTTATCGACCATATCAGTGAAACAGCCGTTTCGTGGCCAGCCTGGCCTTAACCCACAATGGCCCAAAGACAAGAGATGCAAGTCTTTATTCCTCATTGTTGTACACAATAATGCTGGGATTTAAGGGGGTTCTTAGCTACTCGGCAGACCCTAACACATGTTCGGACCTCTGCGCTCTCCGTGAAAGCACACTATTTCGTCTTCCACTCGCGTGTTCGAGCCTCTATAGCATTGATAGACCCAAACGGGAGCGTTTGACCCTAACGAATCCCCATTACAAACCGAGCGATAGAGGGTTGTTATAAGGTTGATAGAGGCTCGCCTCTATTCGAGTCACCCTCTATCAACCTTCTATTTCCCCTCTATCGAGCCTCGAACGCGCTTCGATCAAGGTTCCTGTTTGGGTCTATCGATGCTATAGAGGGTCGAACACGCGAGTGGAAGACGAAATAATGTGCTTTCACGGAGAGCGCAGAGGTCCGAACAAGCGTTAGGCTCTACCGAGTAGCTAAGAACTCCCTTAATATAGAGATGGCAAGGGGGTTGGATCGGACAGAGTCCGGTTGGGGTGACAATGCACAAAAGCGGACCAGGTCCGAATAGACGGACACAATCGGATCGGGTTTATGTTGTGTGGAGAGATAACACGACTAACGGGACCGTTACGGTTTATTGAATTATTGATTCACCGATTATCGATCGATTTGCAGCTACTACGCGCGTCGCGAATCGATGATGGCCGCCCCGCCAATGTCACAGAGGAGGAACAGTCAGGTGAGAAAGGGCGATGCGTTTCGATACGTTTCAATAATACGTTTCACACCCGTTACTTTTCAAGGCGCTCAGCGAGTACGATACAGAGTGGGAGCTGGATGATATGGTATTGACTCCCCATAGAATCCCTCTGTGATTCCCTACTCCTATTGCGTACCCACTGACTTGAGAATGTCCCCGCATTTTGGTTTTCATGAATCTGATTCAAGTAACCAAATATTTTTCAGATGGCCGCTTATGTGTCGGCTAGGAGGGACAGTGTGATTCTGCAGAATCCGATCAGGAGGGAGAGCGTCATTGCCGCGCCGCCAGGTAGACATCTTTCTCTCTCCCTCTCTCTCTCTCCCTCTCTCTCCCTCTCCCTCTCTCCCTCCCCCTGTCCCCCCCCCTGTCTCCCCCCTCTCTCTCCCCCTCTCTCTCTCTCTCTCTCTCTCTCTCTCTCTCTCTCTCTCCTCTCCCTCCATATCCCCTCTCTCTCTCTTCTCCCTCTCTCCCTCGCTATCACCTTGAGGGTTCTCTAGTTTTAAGGCCATTCGCACTCTTTTGATAGGCCACTCTGCGGTTTTTCTACTGGTACTAGACGTTTCGCCGGCTAGCGACTGGAAAGAAATACTGCTCAAACATGCATCTTCCTCGTTCGTTTCGGACCACACATTTTATCCACATACCCTCTCGTTGCTCGAGTGCTAACCATGACGCGCTGACCATGGCTTTTTGCGTGGACCTTGGCTCTCTCTCTCTCTCTCTCTCTCTCTCTCTCTCTCTCTCTCACCCCCTCCCTCCCAGGCGAGCAGATGCGTCGTGGTTCGATCGTTCCTCCCCTTCGATGCAACTCGCAGCTGCCTCCGCGCGACCTGCAGAGGGGTCAGACAGTGGAGCACGGCGCCTCTCACTCCCACCCGCTCGCCTACCCCCGGCAGTACTCGGTCGGCGCGTCCGGACTGGTCGTCCCGCTGATATGCTATCCCGACTGATTATCCACTCATTATTGATTGATTATCCACACCGATTTCTCATCCACTATGCAGTCATTGATTCATTTCGATTATTGATCTCTCGTTTTTCTGGGCCCAGGTTGTGTGTGATTCTGTTGGCGCGTCAATGATTATGTAAACGATAACTCTGATAAATATATTCTATGGATTAGTCAATCGGGAACGAAAACGGATTTGCCTAATCGGAAATGCGCGGCCGCGAAAAATATGAGTGATCGATGGCAGACATGCAATATTCCCATATTTGAGAGCGCACTCTAGCTTGTGTGTTTGCTTTTTGCCTGTTTTTCCCGTTGCTGGTGCGTGCGCTCTTCCAGAAATGTCAAAACTTGCTGGCTCACTAAACTGATAACGAAAGGTTATCGATAGGAGATTGGAGTGATAACTCGGTCTCGCCCGGCCGACAGAGCGTCACTCGTGCCGTGTATTCTATTATATATCGCTCCTCTCTCTCTCTCTCTCTCTCTCTCTCTCTCTCTCTCTCTCTCTCTTTCGTGATCTATTTGACCCTGATCCTCGATTGCACCTAATATATCACGGCGCATCAAACTCAAAACTTTTTGAGTCGCGCACTTGACTCTATGCTCTCCTGATTCAAGTGGCCTCTTGTCTATTATGAACCGATTCCCGTGCGTGTTTTCTAAAGAATCTAATCGATGCATCACATCTATTGGCATTCCCGCCACACCTTCCCAACTATTGCTTTTCATCGATCTAAATGTATGTAAATATGAATTCTCTCTGTCTACGTGTCTACGATCATAAAGGACTACGTTCCATCTTTCACGTGTCAGCGGGAGGTCTCGCCTGATTCGTCTCATTCTTTTCTGTGTCCTTTTTGATTAATGAGTTTTCCACCCGCTATTCTCGTGACTGGAACAAAAGTTCGGTTCACTCAATGTTCCCGCCAAAAAGTTCCTATCCGCCTACAGTATTGTTCATTTCAGGGTTATTTATATCCGCTTTCTAGTCTCTCTAGAAACGTATTTTAAAGTATGACGGCAGAGTATTGGGAGCACTACAAGACTACCGACGACATCCGAATTCAAGGTGAGTCGTATTTGTTTGTTTTCGATAAGAGGGTGTGAAGGAAGTGATTCAACAGTGTTTGTTGTCTGCAGGTATTACTATACTCTTACTGCTGACTAATACTTTTACGTGCAAGGTTACTTTACTACGACACAATACCAGTATTCGAATTACCCCATTACTAATCCGTTACTCGGTCTCTCTTTCTTTCTCTCACTCTCTCCGATTTCTGATGTTTTCGCGTCTCCCTTGCCTCTGATCTGCACTGATTATTTGATTGAATGGGATGAGTTCGAGAGAGAGTGAGAGAGACTAGAGCGGACCGGGACATTGAAAGAGTGTGCGAAACGAAGAGAGTCAGACACTCGCACAGTAACAGTAATGTGTTGCGCACACACACACAAAACACCACACCCACCCGAAAACAACTACTTGTTTATTTTCGGGAGGCAAGCCGAACTGTAAATGTGTCCTCTCCTCCCCGCCAATCAGCTGACTCCCAGCTGACGATCAGCTGATGATCAGTAGTGATTACCGGTTTTCTCACCGGCGATTTTATGTGAGCAGATGTTCAGTGTCTGTCGTTCGCACTCTCATTGGATATCCGGTTCATACCAATTCGTCTTTCCTCACACGCCAATTCCAATTCAGTAGCACACATCTGCGGATCTGCGCAAGCGTGTCAAGTGTCAAGAATGTTTTCGTCATATCACCATTTCAAGATCTCTTTGACCGCGATATGGCTATTTTCTTGTTGTGATCACTTTTCGATCTGTATTTGCACCGCATTCTGGAATTGTTGTGATTAATGGATAGATCCACAATTTTGATTGAATATTTTTGCGCTTTCCGAAAACCAACCATTTTCCATGCTGTTTTGACCGTTTCACGCGGCAGTGGCGCGTTTAAAATTGCTAGAAAAAAGTTTCCGTTTATACGTTTCACCATAATGACATTTTTGTCAGTGAAGAAATTAATTATTGTTAATTGCGGAAAGAAAAAAAAATTGATATAGAGAAAAAATTGAAAATGTGATTTTCGTTGAATAAGTGAAATGTTCGCGGCTGTTCTATTGTTTGGTGCTCACTATTCACTACCGCATACATAAGCTAGAGGATGGTCGCTCGAAAAGAGCCACAGGAGATACTCAACCGCATCGCATCAGCTGCCGACGAGCCATGCGGTACTGAGATTACTGTACTTGTATAGAGATTACTGTAATTGTATAGAGATTATTGTACTTGTATAGAGAATACTGTACTTGTATATATAGAGAGAGTTTGAGGAGAGAAAAGGAAGAATGCAAGTTAGAGGGGTAGAGAAAAAGAGAAAGAGGGAGAGAGAGAAAGGGGGAAAAGAAAGAAAGAGAGAGAGAGAGAGAGAGAGAGAGAGAGAGAGAGAGAGAAAGAGAGAGTCTTCCAGGTCACGACTGCTTCGCTGATGATCGGGATGCTCTGAATGACTTTGCGCGCTACTACAACAACCAGCATCTGTCTGATATCTCCATCAGTATTGGAGATGAACAGTGAGTCTCTCTCTCTTTTCTTCCCTCCCTCTTTTTTTCCTTTCTATCTCTTTTCCCTCTCCCTCTCTCTCTCTCGCTCTCTCTCTCTCTCCCTCTCTACTTCCCCTCTCTCATCTCCCTCTCTCCCCTCTCTCTCCCTCTCTCCCTCACTCCCTCCCTCCCTCCCTCCCTCTTTTTCCCTTCCCCCTCTCTCCCCCCTCTCTCTCTCTCTCTTCCCTCTCTCTCCCTCTCTCCCCCTCTCTCCCCCTCTCTGAACTTTCCCCTCTCCAGGTTCGCTGCCCACCGTCTCATCCTCGCGAAGAGCAGTGACGTCTTCGATCGAATGATGAGTGAGCGATGGAATGGAACCGAGAAGAAGGTGGGTTTATATTTTATTTCATTGAGTTTAGTTTTAAATATAATGAGATTTGCATGGGTGAAAAGTGTTTTTTTTGTGTTTTTGTACCTGGAAGGAGAAAGTAATTGTTTATAACTTCGATGATGATTGATATTAGTTAGATGAAACGTAATCACAAAAATATGCACGTATGATATGCGTTGATATGATATGCGTATGATATGCGTTATATATAGTGCGATTATTTGTAGTTTCATAACAGGTACGTCATTCCTCATCTATAATGTATCCGATTGCTTGATTTATTCTAGGAAACGATGTCATGGTAAAAACGTATCAGAAATGTTTGCTTCACGTGCTGGACATTGTTTTCTTATAGACCCCGTAGTGTGTTATAGTTGTTTGAAACCGCTCAGATGAGCGGGGCGCAGGCCAACCAAAAGTCGTCCGCGGTCCTCAAGCCTAGGCTTCTTCCCGCTCGCGCCCCGCTCCTTTCCCGTTCATCGCGGTTGGAGAGTCTCCTATTTCAAGGGGATGGCGAAATACATACTACAGAAATGATCCTGTGAAGTATGATCTCGATGAAACAAACCCAGCCAAAACCTTTCTGGGGGCGCAGAGTGCAACTCGCGCCGGGTTTACACATTTAGCGCGCGCGGGCTGTGGGGTTCAGTCAATCAAAAGAAAACGAATGAAACTGCAAACATGGTTACACAACAAAAGTAAACAATCATAAAACGTAAACAAACGTACCATTACAGGAGCTGACTCTGATGGAGGAGCCGGCGTGTTCTCGAGTGTTCTCGCACTTTCTTCGCTTTCTCTACTGCAACCACGTGAGCCTTCATGGAGAGAACTGCCTGCCACTGCTGGTACTCGCAGACAAGTACAACGTCGTCAGCCTCAAGAAGGTCAGCTCTCTCTCCCTCTTCCCCCTCCCTCCCTCTCTCCCTCTCTCTCTCTCTCTCTCTCTCTCTCTCTCTCTCTCCCCCCCCCTCCCCCCTCTCTCTCCTTCATACTGCTTGTTCTTGGCAGTTTACGTTTCATAGTGCTAACAGTACGACCGCAATTTTGTGGAAAGTAATGTTGTGCATGGATCAGCTTGTACTCCCGAAGAAAACAACAACAACAACAACAACAACAACAACAACAACAACAACAACAACAACAACAACAACAACAACAACAACAACAACAACAACAACAACAACAACAACAACAACAACAACAACAACAACAACAACAACAACAACAACGACAACAACAACAACAACAACAACAACAACAACAACAACAACAACAACAACAACAACAACAACAACAACAACAACAAACATACTAACTCGAACTCGCCTAGGTGTGCATCGACTTCGCGGTTTCTCAAATGCTGCCCGGTCTTCCGCTGAAGGAAGTGTTCGGCGTATGGTTCAGCTACTCCACCAAGGCATACCACGAGGTGGGCGGAGCTAGAGAGGGCGGGGCTAAAAGGGGTGGGGCTAAAAGGGGTGGGGCTAGAGGGGACGGGGCTAGAGGGGACGATGCTAAGTAGAGTGGACGGGGCTAGTGGGGGCGGGGATAGTGAAGGGCGGATTTTAGAGGAGGCGAGGCAAGAGGGGGCGGGTTTTAGAGGAGGCGAGGCAGGAGGGGCGGGGCTAGAGGGGCGGGGCTAGAGGGACGGGGCTAAGGGGGGCGGAGCTTCAACAATCCATTGCAGATCCTCACCCGCGCGTGCATCGCGCGTCTGTCCGGCGAATTCTCCCAGCTGATCAGTGAGGAGTGGAAGGAGCAGTGGGAGAACATGGACCGGTAAGCCACGCCTCCTTGACCACGCCCCTTCTGATACCGCCCCTTTGCAGGGATCAGCTCGTGCAGCTGTTGAGGAGCAGCGAGCTGGAGGTCGAGAGTGAGTTGTTTTCCCTGAAAATGAAAAAAGTACGTTTTTGTTTTATGAAGTTTGTTTTATGATTTCTTTAGAATACATCATACATCATAAATGTCTATGTATCTACAAAAAAGAATATGAAACCGTAAAACGTTTCACAGTATGATCGAAAAAGTAGAGTGGATTATCGATCTAATATCGACTTTCGACCTTCGACCTTACCATCGCCGTTGCTAAACTGTGTGTTTCTCCCAGCGCTTAGCCCTTGCGGTGCACCGTGTGCACTTGTTGTATAGTCAGGATATAGCGATTCCTGGATAAATGATTGATTGAGAGTGGACAGGCAAGTGACACAAGTGACTTGGTTGTGTGTCGCAGACGAGTTCACGGTTCAATTAGTTGGTTTTGACGGTTTTTGTACGAAGACAAAAGCCAAACTAATTTCAAAAGAAAAGAACTAAAACCAAATTCTCACGAGTTGACGTGACAAGACAACACAAACAAATTGTGTCGCAGATAGGTGTGCATCGACTGTCTCCGAATCTCTAAAATGCTGCCCGGCCTTTCCGCTGAAAGAAGGGTTCGGCTTGCGGTTCCTTTACTACAATAGGAGCCGAAATAGATCGTTCACCATTACCATTTTTATTTTCACTTTCTTTATTGTGTTTTTTTCCAGACGAGTTCACGGTGTGGGAGTCGGTGCAGCGCTGGCTGTCGGCCGGCAGTCACCCCGAGAGAAAGACCGCCACCGCCGCGCCCCTCCTCGCACAGATTGTACCTCTCATCAGGTGAGCGGACTCCCCTCCCTCCCCCCCCTTCTCTCTCTCTACCTATCTATCTCCCTACCTTCCATTCCAGATTCCCCCACATGACGGCGGACGAGCTGTCCCAGGTGGAGCACTCTCCCCTGGCCGACGCCCACCCGAAGATGTTCCACCCCCATCTCCTAGCCGCCTACAAGTACCTCGCCCTACCGCTCGCCAGCCGCGCCGGAAACAAGTCGGTTACTGTAGTGTACTGTATCACAAACCATAGTATTGTTAGAGTGGGGGGCAGGTATGTAGACAGAGACAGCACTGTACCAAAGTCTATGGTGTGGGCGTGGCTGGAGTGGGCGTGGCTTGTAGGGATCTTCTCGGTCAGCAGTTCCTGCTTCGTCGGTACAGCGACACTCGCTGGGACAAGCGGATCACGATCAGCAACGAGCGACTGTACGAGCGAGGAGTCGACCATGCGTTCAAGGTGGGCGGGGCGAGGGTGGGCGGGGCGAGAGTGGGAGAGGCGATGGTGAGCGTATTGTGGGCGGGGCGAAAAGGTACTAGATGGTATTCTTTAAACATAAATGAAAGAAGCCGACGTGATGAATTTTGAAGGAAAACGATCAATAATCTTTTTTTTATTCGATCTGCATATACATTGATGAAATTGTTTGTTTTTGTTTTGACGTATTGTATTATGAAATTGAAACGTATTTGCGGATATAGCAAAAGAAACTGATTCCTGCTACTGCTGTATGCCACTGTTCTCCAATAAAGCAATGATTGTATCAGTGGGCGTGGCCAATATAAGCGTGGTCATCTTTACAGCTGGTGACTCGCTCGTGCGCCTGGCCGAGCCAGCAGTGGCAGTGGTCACTCAAACTATCCGGCGCCCCACATTCTCCACATGACAGGTGAGAGAGGGGGCGGGGCTAGAGGGGCGGAGCTAGAGGAGCGGGACATATACAGAATAGCCCATTATGTAGCCCATTATGCCCATGATGTAGTTTCTAGTACTGATCTTGTGATCTTCTTGTCAGTGTTGGTTTCAATGTGAAATACAGTTTCGATATGTTTCAATGGTGTCGTTAAGACATCATTGAAACATATCACCAATCCTATAGGAAAGTACCTTCACATTAAAACGTTATTGTAAATTCAGAGAGCACGTACTGAAGGCGCACCTCATCAGTGAGGACATCGACACGCCCAGGTAGGCCACGCGCACTTTAGTCACGACACCAATCTAGCCCCACCCTCCCTGACCACGCCCCCTTTTCAGGTCGATCGAGTACCTCCTCTGTATCGTTGACGAGAAGAAGGTGCTGAGGAGTGTGTGCGGAAAGACGCACTTCACAAAGACGAGGTGAGAAGAGAGAGAGAGAGAGAGAGAGAGAGAGAGAGAGAGAGAGAGGAGGAGAGTGAGAGAGGAGGAGAGAGAGGGAGAGAGAGGGGAGGGAGAGAGAGGGGGGAGAGAGAGAAAGAGAGAGAGACAGGGAGAGAGAGGGGGGAGAGATGGAGAGAAAGAGAGAAAGAGAGAGAAAGAGAGAGAGGGAGAGAGGGGGGAAGGGGGGAGAGAGAGAACGAGAGATCCCCTGTAGGTACTCGCAAGAGCTGGAAACGGACAAGAAGCTCGATGTGACGGAGCTTCTGACGGAGGAGTCGCCATATCTCGTCAACGGAGCCCTCCACATGCAAATCACCCTCCGCCCCATCGATTGATTATCGATTGATTCATTGAAATTGAAAACTCTGCCCATTGCTCCGCTTGTTTCCCCGGGAAAACTCTACTTTGTTGGAAGATGAATTCTAACCCGGCCCTCTCACATTTTTGCTTGTACATATGAACATATGCAATGTATCCCTGCCCCTTTGTACCTTTGTTCCACTCACTTTAGTCACTGTCTCTGTACCCGCGCAATGTTAGATCTCATGTAACCCGAGAGATGTGTACATAAATACAAGTTCATTCGAGTGTTTTCATTTGTTCAGTTATGGTTATGAAAGTGATAGTCAGATTTGATTCTCAATATTCAAGCTAAGCTGCTTCTTCTGCTTTGTTAAAAGTTACCATCGACAACTGACAAGTTTGTATCTGTTATCTGGCAATTGAAGTGACAAGTGAAGTGAAGGGGTGTGTAAAAATGTTAAGGATTAAACTTCGTCTGCTACACTGATGGCATTGTTTGTTCATCATTTATACGCAATGTGTTATGAAATTGAAACGTACGCGCGGGTATAGCAAGAGGAATTGATTCCCGCTACTGTGTAATATACCACTATTCTCCAATATGCCAAGGAATATCTCAGTGGGCGTGACCAATATAGGCGTGGTCATCCTTTCAGCTGGTAGCTCGTTCGTGCGCCTGGCCGAGCCAGCAGTGGCAGTGGTCACTCAAACTATCCGGCGCCCGGCACTCGCCACATGAGAGGGGGCGGGGCTAGAGGGGGCTGAGCTAGTCTGATCCAGTATTTTCTACGTTGTTGCGATGTGAAGACTAACTTGATGATACGAATTTTATGATTAGCCAATTATCCGTGTAACTTCATATTTAAAAGAGCATGTCCTGAAGGCGCCCAGGCCACGTCCATTCTAGATGATCTCACTCCCGCCCCTTCTGACCCCGCTCTTTTTGCAGAGCGATCGACTAAGCGTATGCGAGAAGACGAAGTAAAGAGAGAGAGAAAGAGAGAGAGAAAGAGAAAGAGAGAGAGAGAGAGAGAGAAAGGGGAGAGAGATAGAGAAAGAGTAGGAGTCAGAGCAGGAGTCCATTCCCATGTGATCATTCGTCGCGCGCGGCTGTGTGGCCGCTGGAATCCGGTCCTCAGAACCGCGGCAAGGAGAGGGCCGTCATGCCGAACCGTGAGCGTGATTTATCGATATCAAACACCATATCTTTTGTCAACTTCAATGCTAATTCACTCCGGAACGATCTAAGAAAAAGAACATTAGAAGCCGCATTAGCCTCTATCACATATGATGTCCTCTGTATTACGGAGACTTGGATGGATGGAGCGACCCAATCCGCATTCCACAACACTGGTCACCTATTAATATCATCTGGGGCTGTTAATACCCGAAGGCAAGGTGTCGCATTTCTGGTTCTGGTTCGCGAGGAGCTTATACCTTACATCACCTACTCCCGCTGTTATTCGGAAAGACTCGCTGTCATCGAACTTTGCAAGGGTGGGAACGTGCTACGCATCATTCTCACTTACATGCCTACTGATCAAATGCCCGACTATGACTACCACAAAGTACTCGACAAAGTGCGAGCAATCTCTTCTCGCACTAGCGAGACACGACGACTGCAGCCGCATAAAAAGAACATGAAAACATGTACTTTTTGGACAGAAGATTTTAATGCTCAGCTTGGAAGAAGACAAACCTCTAACGATTACGTCCTTGGGAACTTCGGATACGGAACTATGAACCCACGTGGACAACTTCTGTATGACTATTGCAACATGAATGGCTGGAAGCTCGCTAACAGCCACTTCAAACACAGAAAGGGAAGAAAATGGACGTGGAGGTGTCCTTCGGGCGGATTCTTCGAATACGATCTCTTTCTAACACGTTCTATCCGCTACATCCAGAACGTTTGTGTTATTAACAACTTTGCTGCCACCTCTGATTATCGAGCAATACGAATGACTATCCGGCTGAACATATTTCGCAACACTAACAGAAAAACGAAACTGAACAAAAAAACTGACTGGGCTCTATACAGAGCAGGAGTAGAATCGACGCTGGATGCACGTGTGACAGGCAGTACACAAGATCAATACGCCAATCTGCAGAACACGCTGGAAGCAGCTTACAAGGCTGCAACTAGTCTTATACCCAAGGATGATTGGCGCTCAACAAGGACGACAGAACTGTTCAATGAACGGAGAACGTTACTTTCCCGCGTTGATGCCTCCTCCCGAATTGCCTTATGTATCATCAACAAGGCTCTGCGGATATCTTTGCAATCAGATGTAGAGAAAAAGCAATTCCTCTTATACAAAAGAACATTGTCATCTAAGCAAATCTTCGAACCAACAACGACACCGATAATGTGGAAAATCAAAAAGAACGATGGGAACCTTACTCGATCTCAGAAAGAACTGGAGGAGAGAATAGCAGAATACTACAATACTCTGTACACGTGTCCGGCGGTGGTCGCCCTCCACTCGAGACCACCACCCGAACCGCCCCCAACCATTCTACGCTCGGAAGTCGAACACCATTTGAAGAGAATGCGAAGAAGAACCGCACCGGGCATCGATCGAATATCGACTTTTATGTTACAAACAGCCAGCGACGTACTCATCGACCCAATAGTGCGGCTGTTCAACAACATAATGAACGATGGATGTCCGCCCCCTCTCTTTGCAGATTCTATAACTACACTGATCCCCAAAAGCGGAGATCTTACTGACCTCGGCAATTTCCGACCCATTGCCGTACTACCGACACTTTACAAGTTGCTGACACGAATACTATTGGGAAGAATGGAGCCCCTATTAGACGATGAACAGGCAAAAGAACAAGCTGGCTTCAGAAAGAACTTCTCGACAACAGAACATGTTCACACAATCAAAGAACTGATCTGGAAAAGCTACACCTACAAATGCAACCTAGTCCTTGTCTTCCTCGACTACGAAAAAGCCTATGATAGTGTTATATGGAACGGTCTCTGGAATACCATATATGAACAAGGAGTGCCTGGCTACATAATATCAATGCTGGAGAAGGTTTATTCGAATGCTGAGAATGAGATCAAAGTGAATAAGGAGCGAACCAAGGTGAATGTTCAACGAGGAGTGAGGCAAGGATGCGTCCTCAGCCCTGTCCTTTTCAATGCCGTGTTGGAGCAAATACTGAGAAAAATGAGTTGGATGGAGAAAGGAGTGAAAATTGATGGAGAATATTTGAGTCACCTACGATACGCCGATGATGTTGTTTTATGTGCAAGAAGCAAAGAGACCGCTCAGAAAATGCTAGACGAACTGAGTGTGGAAAGCGAAAAGTATGGATTGCGAATAAGTCAAAAGAAGACGAAGATTCTCACTATTGGACCAAAGCAGAACTTGACTCTACGTGGTGCACCCCTCGAGACAGTGCGAAGTTTCAAATATTTGGGAGTCACAATATTGAAGGACAAAGACACGATTGAACTAGAAAAACGAATGGGAAGTGCGTGGGGAGCGTTCAATAGACATCGACGCTTTCTCACAAGCAGGACTGTGCCCATGAAGAGGAAGCGAGCCGTGATCTGCACTTGTGTATTACCGGGAGCCCTCTACTGTTGCGAAACCTGGGCAATTGCGGAAGAACAAAAGGAGAAACTAAGGAGAATGCAACGTCGAATGGAAAGATCGATGGTTAATGTCACCCTACGAGATAGAATGAGAAATGAACGATTGCGAGAGCTGACAGGACTACGCGATATTATGGATAATGCATGGAAAAGAAAAACTAATTGGGCAAAGAAGGTAGCGACATTCAAAAACCGATGGTCGAGACGAGTAACAGAATGGAGACCGTACGAAAAGACGAGGAGAATAGGAGCACCGTATGTGAAATGGAGCGACGATCTGAAGGAGATGATGGAACGGAACGGACGATGTGGCGAGAACTGGGCGACATTAGCGAGGAGTGACAACGACGGTGAATGGAAATCGATAATGCTCACGGGACCAGCTCCATAGCGAGACAATTATGTTTTGTGTATTGAGATTCTGGATAAAGTTTTTGATTTTGATTTTGATTTTGATTTGATAGAGAAAGGGGAGAGAGATGGAGAGGGGAGAGAGAGAGAGAGATTTCCCCTGTGTAGGTACTCGCAAGAGCCCGCAAGGCGAGGGAGAAGAAAGAAAAACAATATTTCCATCTACCGTATACTAAGATATGTAAGAACACCGTAATTGAGTATGGTTCGACGTTCGAGTAGTGACAATGCATACGGTTGTGTTATCGGAAACGTGAAACGTAGATATTCACGAAATCACCGACAATCGGAATGATGAGTGATACCAGCACGCATAAAAAGACTTGCTAACGATAAGAAGTCTTAGCTATAATAATAATAATAGTTTATCCATATGGTAACAATCATCAAACAGCACAAACATCCTAGTACCGGTTAAGAACAAAGGGTGGTTTGGCAGAGTGATGACTGCGACAGAACCTTTTGACACCCAAAACGTGTATAGAAAAGGTCTGTCAATCTTAGAAACGAATGCAAGAACTTCTGAAGTTAGTAGAGAGAAAAAGCCAACTACGTCAGGACACTTCGTCGCCAGAGAGCAATAGAATTACATACGAGTGGGGTCATCTACAGTGAAACGTGAGCGGTTGTGTGTGAAAAATGACATAAGTTTGTTTCTGAAGTCAATTTTTTTTGAATTGGCATACTGTGGAAGAATCAAGGTTGTTCCAGTATTTTGTAACTCGATATGTAATGAAACAAATGAAACTCTGACCAAGGGTGGTTCGCGACGCACATGTGATTTTTAAACCATTTGAACGCAGCGAAGCAGATCTAGCATTCGGCAAAACCAGAAGAAATGGATTTTCTGCTTTTATATGACTGGTAGAAAAAGAGAAAGAGGGAGAGAGAGAGAAAGGGGGAAAAGAAAGAGAGAGAAAGAGAGAGAGAGAGAGAGAGAAAGAGAGAAAGAGAGAGTCTTCCACTTCCAGGTCACGACTGCTTCGCTGATGATCGGGATGCTCTGAATGATTTTGCGCGCTACTACAACAACCAGCATCTGTCTGATATCTCCATCAGTATTGGAGATGAACAGTGAGTCTCTCTCTCTTTTCCTCCCTCCCTCTTTTTTCCTTTCTATCTCTTCTCCATCTCCCTCTCTCTCTCTCTCGCTCTCTCTCTCCCTCTCTACTTCCCCTCTCTCATCTCCCTCTCTCCCCCTCTCTCTCCCTCTCTCCCTCCCACCCGCCCTCCCTCCCTCCCTCCCTCCCTCTTTTTCCCTTCCCCCTCTCTCCCCCCTCTCTCCCCCTCTCTCTCCCTCTCTCCCTCACTCCCTCCCTCCCTCCCTCTCTCCCTCCCTCTATTTCCCTTCCCCCTCTCTCCCCCCCCCCCTCTCTCTCTCTTCCCTCTCTCTCCCTCTCTCCCCCTCTCTGAACTTTCCCCTCTCCAGGTTCGCTGCCCACCGTCTCATCCTCGCGAAGAGCAGTGACGTCTTCGATCGAATGATGAGTGAGCGATGGAATGGAACCGAGAAGAAGGTGGGTTTATATTTTATTTCATTGAGTTTAGTTTTAAATATAATGAGATTTGCATGGGTGAAAAGTGTTTTTTTTTGTGTTTTTGTTCCTGGAAGGAGAAAGTAATTGTTTATAACTTCGATGATGATTGATATTAGTTAGATGAAACGTAATCACAAAAATATGCACGTATGATATGCGTATGATATGCGTTATATATAGTGCGATTATTTGTAGTTTCATAACAGGTACGTCATTCCTCATCTATAATGTATCCGATTGCTTTATTTATTCTAGGAAACGTTGTCATGGTAAAAACGTATCAGAAATGTTTGCTTCACGTGCTGGACATTGTTATCTTATAGACCCCGTAGTGTGTTATAGTTGTTTAAAACCGCTCAGATGAGCGGGGCGCAGGCCAACCAAAAGTCGTCCGCGGTCCTCAAGCCTAGGCTTCTTCCCGCTCGCGCCCCGCTCCTTTCCCGTTCATCGCGGTTGGAGAGTCTCCTATTTCAAGGGGATGGCGAAATACATACTACAGAAATGATCCTGTGAAGTATGATCTCGATGAAACAAACCCAGCCAAAACCTTTCTGGGGGCGCAGAGTGCAACTCGCGCCGGGTTTACACATTTAGCGCGCGCGGGCTGTGGGGTTCAGTCAATCAAAAGAAAACGAATGAAACTGCAAACATGGTTACACAACAAAAGTAAACAATCATAAAACGTAAACAAACGTACCATTACAGGAGCTGACTCTGATGGAGGAGCCGGCGTGTTCTCGAGTGTTCTCGCACTTTCTTCGCTTTCTCTACTGCAACCACGTGAGCCTTCATGGGGAGAACTGCCTGCCCCTGCTGGTACTCTCAGACAAGTACAACGTCGTCAGCCTCAAGAAGGTCAGCTCTCCCTCTCTCCACCTCCTCTCTCTCTCTCTCTCTCTCTCTCTCTCTCTCTCTCTCCCTCTCCCTCTCTCCTCCATACTGCTTGTTCTTGGCAGTTTCCGGAGTACGTTTCATAGTGCTAACAGTACGACCGCAATTTTGTGGAAAGTAATGTTGTGCATGGATCAGCTTGTACTCCCAAAAACAACAACAACAACAACAACAACAACAACAACAACAACAACAACAACAACAACAACAACAACAACAACAACAACAACAACAACAACAACAACAACAACAACAACAACAACAACAACAACAACAACAACAACAACAACAACAACAACAACAACAAACATACTAACTCGAACTCGCCTAGGTGTGCATCGACTTCGCGGTTTCTCAAATGCTGCCCGGTCTTCCGCTGAAGGAAGTGTTCGGCGTATGGTTCAGCTACTCCACCAAGGCATACCACGAGGTGGGCGGAGCTAGAGAGGGCGGGGCTAAAAGGGGTGGGGCTAAAAGGGGTGGGGCTAGAGGGGACGGGGCTAGAGGGGACGATGCTAAGTAGAGTGGACGGGGCTAGTGGGGGCGGGGATAGTGAAGGGCGGATTTTAGAGGAGGCGAGGCAAGAGGGGGCGGGTTTTAGAGGAGGCGAGGCAGGAGGGGCGGGGCTAGAGGGGCGGGGCTAGAGGGGCGGAGCTAAGGGGGGCGGAGCTTCAACAATCCATTGCAGATCCTCACCCGCGCGTGCATCGCGCGTCTGTCCGGCGAATTCTCCCAGCTGATCAGTGAGGAGTGGAAGGAGCAGTGGGAGAACATGGATCGGTAAGCCACGCCTCCTTGACCACGCCCCTTCTGATCCCGCCCCTTTGCAGGGATCAGCTCGTGCAGCTGTTGAGGAGCAGCGAGCTGGAGGTCGAGAGTGAGTTGTTTTCCCTGAAAATGAAAAAGTACGTTTTATTATTCCTTTAGAATACATCTTACAAATGACTGTGTGTTTTTCTCTCAGCGCTTAGCCCTTGCGGTGTACCGTATGCACTGGTTGTATAGTCAGGATATAGTGATTCCTGGATAAATGATTGATTGAGAGTGGACAGGCAAGTGACACAAGTGACTAGGTTGTGTGTCGCAGACGAGTTCACGGTTCAATTAGTTGGTTTGGACGGTTTTTGTACGAAGACAAACGCCGAATTAATTTAAAAAGAAAAAGAACCAAAACCAAATTCTCACGAGTTGGCGTAACGAGACAACACAAACAAATCGCAGATGTGCATCGACTGTCTCCAAATCTCCGAAATGCTGCCTTTCTGCTGAAAGAAGGGTTCGGCTTGCGGTTCCTTTACTACAATAGGAGCCGCAATAGATCGTTCACCATTACATTTTTATCACATTTTTCACTTTTTTTATAGTGTTTTTTTCAGACGAGTTCACGGTGTGGGAGTCGGTGCAGCGCTGGCTGTCGGCCGGCAGCCACCCCGAGAGAAAGACCGCCACCGCCGCGCCCCTCCTCGCACAGATTGTACCTCTCATCAGGTGAGCGGACTCCCCTCCCTCCCCCCCCTTCTCTCTCTCTACCTATCTATCTCCCTACCTTCCATTCCAGATTCCCCCACATGACGGCGGACGAGCTGTCCCAGGTGGAGCACTCTCCCCTGGCCGACGCCCACCCGAAGATGTTCCACCCCCATCTCCTAGCCGCCTACAAGTACCTCGCCCTACCGCTCGCCAGCCGCGCCGGAAACAAGTCGGTTACTGTAGTGTACTGTATCACAAACCATAGTATTGTTAGAGTGGGGGGCAGGTATGTAGACAGAGACAGCACTGTACCAAAGTCTATGGTGTGGGCGTGGCTGGAGTGGGCGTGGCTTGTAGGGATCTTCTCGGTCAGCAGTTCCTGCTTCGTCGGTACAGCGACACTCGCTGGGACAAGCGGATCACGATCAGCAACGAGCGACTGTACGAGCGAGGAGTCGACCATGCGTTCAAGGTGGGCGGGGCGAGGGTGGGCGGGGCGAGAGTGGGAGAGGCGATGGTGAGCGTATTGTGGGCGGGGCGAAAAGGTACTAGATGGTATTCTTTAAACATAAATGAAAGAAGCCGACGTGATGAATTTTGAAGGAAAACGATCAATAATCTTTTTTTTATTCGATCTGCATATACATTGATGAAATTGTTTGTTTTTGTTTTGACGTATTGTATTATGAAATTGAAACGTATTTGCGGATATAGCAAAAGAAACTGATTCCTGCTACTGCTGTATGCCACTGTTCTCCAATAAAGCAATGATTGTATCAGTGGGCGTGGCCAATATAAGCGTGGTCATCTTTACAGCTGGTGACTCGCTCGTGCGCCTGGCCGAGCCAGCAGTGGCAGTGGTCACTCAAACTATCCGGCGCCCCACATTCTCCACATGACAGGTGAGAGAGGGGGCGGGGCTAGAGGGGCGGAGCTAGAGGAGCGGGACATATACAGAATAGCCCATTATGTAGCCCATTATGCCCATGATGTAGTTTCTAGTACTGATCTTGTGATCTTCTTGTCAGTGTTGGTTTCAATGTGAAATACAGTTTCGATATGTTTCAATGGTGTCGTTAAGACATCATTGAAACATATCACCAATCCTATAGGAAAGTACCTTCACATTAAAACGTTATTGTAAATTCAGAGAGCACGTTCTGAAGGCGCACCTCATCAGTGAGGACATCGACACGCCCAGGTAGGCCACGCGCACTTTAGTCACGACACCAATCTAGCCCCACCCTCCCTGACCACGCCCCCTTTTCAGGTCGATCGAGTACCTCCTCTGTATCGTTGACGAGAAGAAGGTGCTGAGGAGTGTGTGCGGAAAGACGCACTTCACAAAGACGAGGTGAGAAGAGAGAGAGAGAGAGAGAGAGAGAGAGAGAGAGGAGGAGAGTGAGAGAGGAGGAGAGAGAGGGAGAGAGAGGGGAGGGAGAGAGAGGGGGGAGAGAGAGAAAGAGAGAGAGACAGGGAGAGAGAGGGGGGAGAGATGGAGAGAAAGAGAGAAAGAGAGAGAAAGAGAGAGAGGGAGAGAGGGGGGAAGGGGGGAGAGAGAGAACGAGAGATCCCCTGTAGGTACTCGCAAGAGCTGGAAACGGACAAGAAGCTCGATGTGACGGAGCTTCTGACGGAGGAGTCGCCATATCTCGTCAACGGAGCCCTCCACATGCAAATCACCCTCCGCCCCATCGATTGATTATCGATTGATTCATTGAAATTGAAAACTCTGCCCATTGCTCCGCTTGTTTCCCCGGGAAAACTCTACTTTGTTGGAAGATGAATTCTAACCCGGCCCTCTCACATTTTTGCTTGTACATATGAACATATGCAATGTATCCCTGCCCCTTTGTACCTTTGTTCCACTCACTTTAGTCACTGTCTCTGTACCCGCGCAATGTTAGATCTCATGTAACCCGAGAGATGTGTACATAAATACAAGTTCATTCGAGTGTTTTCATTTGTTCAGTTATGGTTATGAAAGTGATAGTCAGATTTGATTCTCAATATTCAAGCTAAGCTGCTTCTTCTGCTTTGTTAAAAGTTACCATCGACAACTGACAAGTATGTATCTGTTATCTGGCAATTGAAGTGACAAGTGAAGTGAAGGGGTGTGTAAAAATGTTAAGGATTAAACTTCGTCTGCTACACTGATGGCATTGTTTGTTCATCATTTATACGCAATGTGTTATGAAATTGAAACGTACGCGCGGGTATAGCAAGAGGAATTGATTCCCGCTACTGTGTAATATACCACTATTCTCCAATATGCCAAGGAATATCTCAGTGGGCGTGACCAATATAGGCGTGGTCATCCTTTCAGCTGGTAGCTCGTTCGTGCGCCTGGCCGAGCCAGCAGTGGCAGTGGTCACTCAAACTATCCGGCGCCCGGCACTCGCCACATGAGAGGGGGCGGGGCTAGAGGGGGCTGAGCTAGTCTGATCCAGTATTTTCTACGTTGTTGCGATGTGAAGACTAACTTGATGATACGAATTTTATGATTAGCCAATTATCCGTGTAACTTCATATTTAAAAGAGCATGTCCTGAAGGCGCCCAGGCCACGTCCATTCTAGATGATCTCACTCCCGCCCCTTCTGACCCCGCTCTTTTTGCAGAGCGATCGACTAAGCGTATGCGAGAAGACGAAGTAAAGAGAGAGAGAAAGAGAGAGAGAAAAGAGAGAGAGAGAGAGAGAGAGAGAGAGAAAGGGGAGAGAGATAGAGAAAGAGTAGGAGTCAGAGCAGGAGTCCATTCCCATGTGATCATTCGTCGCGCGCGGCTGTGTGGCCGCTGGAATCCGGTCCTCAGAACCGCGGCAAGGAGAGGACCGTCATGCCGAACCGTGAGCGTGATTTATCGATATCAAACACCATATCTTTTGTCAACTTCAATGCTAATTCACTCCGGAACGATCTAAGAAAAAGAACATTAGAAGCCGCATTAGCCTCTATCACATATGATGTCCTCTGTATTACGGAGACTTGGATGGATGGAGCGACCCAATCCGCATTCCACAACATTGGTCACCTATTAATATCATCTGGGGCTGTTAATACCCGAAGGCAAGGTGTCGCATTTCTGGTTCTGGTTCGCGAGGAGCTTATACCTTACATCACCTACTCCCGCTGTTATTCGGAAAGACTCGCTGTCATCGAACTTTGCAAGGGTGGGAACGTGCTACGCATCATTCTCACTTACATGCCTACTGATCAAATGCCCGACTATGACTACCACAAAGTACTCGACAAAGTGCGAGCAATCTCTTCTCGCACTAGCGAGACACGACGACTGCAGCCGCATAAAAAGAACATGAAAACATGTACTTTTTGGACAGAAGATTTTAATGCTCAGCTTGGAAGAAGACAAACCTCTAACGATTACGTCCTTGGGAACTTCGGATACGGAACTATGAACCCACGTGGACAACTTCTGTATGACTATTGCAACATGAATGGCTGGAAGCTCGCTAACAGCCACTTCAAACACAGAAAGGGAAGAAAATGGACGTGGAGGTGTCCTTCGGGCGGATTCTTCGAATACGATCTCTTTCTAACACGTTCTATCCGCTACATCCAGAACGTTTGTGTTATTAACAACTTTGCTGCCACCTCTGATTATCGAGCAATACGAATGACTATCCGGCTGAACATATTTCGCAACACTAACAGAAAAACGAAACTGAACAAAAAAACTGACTGGGCTCTATACAGAGCAGGAGTAGAATCGACGCTGGATGCACGTGTGACAGGCAGTACACAAGATCAATACGCCAATCTGCAGAACACGCTGGAAGCAGCTTACAAGGCTGCAACTAGTCTTATACCCAAGGATGATTGGCGCTCAACAAGGACGACAGAACTGTTCAATGAACGGAGAACGTTACTTTCCCGCGTTGATGCCTCCTCCCGAATTGCCTTATGTATCATCAACAAGGCTCTGCGGATATCTTTGCAATCAGATGTAGAGAAAAAGCAATTCCTCTTATACAAAAGAACATTGTCATCTAAGCAAATCTTCGAACCAACAACGACACCGATAATGTGGAAAATCAAAAAGAACGATGGGAACCTTACTCGATCTCAGAAAGAACTGGAGGAGAGAATAGCAGAATACTACAATACTCTGTACACGTGTCCGGCGGTGGTCGCCCTCCACTCGAGACCACCACCCGAACCGCCCCCAACCATTCTACGCTCGGAAGTCGAACACCATTTGAAGAGAATGCGAAGAAGAACCGCACCGGGCATCGATCGAATATCGACTTTTATGTTACAAACAGCCAGCGACGTACTCATCGACCCAATAGTGCGGCTGTTCAACAACATAATGAACGATGGATGTCCGCCCCCTCTCTTTGCAGATTCTATAACTACACTGATCCCCAAAAGCGGAGATCTTACTGACCTCGGCAATTTCCGACCCATTGCCGTACTACCGACACTTTACAAGTTGCTGACACGAATACTATTGGGAAGAATGGAGCCCCTATTAGACGATGAACAGGCAAAAGAACAAGCTGGCTTCAGAAAGAACTTCTCGACAACAGAACATGTTCACACAATCAAAGAACTGATCTGGAAAAGCTACACCTACAAATGCAACCTAGTCCTTGTCTTCCTCGACTACGAAAAAGCCTATGATAGTGTTATATGGAACGGTCTCTGGAATACCATATATGAACAAGGAGTGCCTGGCTACATAATATCAATGCTGGAGAAGGTTTATTCGAATGCTGAGAATGAGATCAAAGTGAATAAGGAGCGAACCAAGGTGAATGTTCAACGAGGAGTGAGGCAAGGATGCGTCCTCAGCCCTGTCCTTTTCAATGCCGTGTTGGAGCAAATACTGAGAAAAATGAGTTGGATGGAGAAAGGAGTGAAAATTGATGGAGAATATTTGAGTCACCTACGATACGCCGATGATGTTGTTTTATGTGCAAGAAGCAAAGAGACCGCTCAGAAAATGCTAGACAAACTGAGTGTGGAAAGCGAAAAGTATGGATTGCGAATAAGTCAAAAGAAGACGAAGATTCTCACTATTGGACCAAAGCAGAACTTGACTCTACGTGGTGCACCCCTCGAGACAGTGCGAAGTTTCAAATATTTGGGAGTCACAATATTGAAGGACAAAGACACGATTGAACTAGAAAGACGAATGGGAAGTGCGTGGGGAGCGTTCAATAGACATCGACGCTTTCTCACAAGCAGGACTGTGCCCATGAAGAGGAAGCGAGCCGTGATCTGCACTTGTGTATTACCGGGAGCCCTCTACTGTTGCGAAACCTGGGCAATTGCGGAAGAACAAAAGGAGAAACTAAGGAGAATGCAACGTCGAATGGAAAGATCGATGGTTAATGTCACCCTACGAGATAGAATGAGAAATGAACGATTGCGAGAGCTGACAGGACTACGCGATATTATGGATAATGCATGGAAAAGAAAAACTAATTGGGCAAAGAAGGTAGCGACATTCAAAAACCGATGGTCGAGACGAGTAACAGAATGGAGACCGTACGAAAAGACGAGGAGAATAGGAGCACCGTATGTGAAATGGAGCGACGATCTGAAGGAGATGATGGAACGGAACGGACGATGTGGCGAGAACTGGGCGACATTAGCGAGGAGTGACAACGACGGTGAATGGAAATCGATAATGCTCACGGGACCAGCTCCATAGCGAGACAATTATGTTTTGTGTATTGAGATTCTGGATAAAGTTTTTGATTTTGATTTTGATTTTGATTTGATAGAGAAAGGGGAGAGAGATGGAGAGGGGAGAGAGAGAGAGAGATTTCCCCTGTGTAGGTACTCGCAAGAGCCCGCAAGGCGAGGGAGAAGAAAGAAAAACAATATTTCCATCTACCGTATACTAAGATATGTAAGAACACCGTAATTGAGTATGGTTCGACGTTCGAGTAGTGACAATGCATACGGTTGTGTTATCGGAAACGTGAAACGTAGATATTCACGAAATCACCGACAATCGGAATGATGAGTGATACCAGCACGCATAAAAAGACTTGCTAACGATAAGAAGTCTTAGCTATAATAATAATAATAGTTTATCCATATGGTAACAATCATCAAACAGCACAAACATCCTAGTACCGGTTAAGAACAAAGGGTGGTTTGGCAGAGTGATGACTGCGACAGAACCTTTTGACACCCAAAACGTGTATAGAAAAGGTCTGTCAATCTTAGAAACGAATGCAAGAACTTCTGAAGTTAGTAGAGAGAAAAAGCCAACTACGTCAGGACACTTCGTCGCCAGAGAGCAATAGAATTACATACGAGTGGGGTCATCTACAGTGAAACGTGAGCGGTTGTGTGTGAAAAATGACATAAGTTTGTTTCTGAAGTCAATTTTTTTTGAATTGGCATACTGTGGAAGAATCAAGGTTGTTCCAGTATTTTGTAACTCGATATGTAATGAAACAAATGAAACTCTGACCAAGGGTGGTTCGCGACGCACATGTGATTTTTAAACCATTTGAACGCAGCGAAGCAGATCTAGCATTCGGCAAAACCAGAAGAAATGGATTTTCTGCTTTTATATGACTGGTAGAAAAAGAGAAAGAGGGAGAGAGAGAGAAAGGGGGAAAAGAAAGAGAGAGAAAGAGAGAGAGAGAGAGAGAGAAAGAGAGAAAGAGAGAGTCTTCCACTTCCAGGTCACGACTGCTTCGCTGATGATCGGGATGCTCTGAATGATTTTGCGCGCTACTACAACAACCAGCATCTGTCTGATATCTCCATCAGTATTGGAGATGAACAGTGAGTCTCTCTCTCTTTTCCTCCCTCCCTCTTTTTTCCTTTCTATCTCTTCTCCATCTCCCTCTCTCTCTCTCTCGCTCTCTCTCTCCCTCTCTACTTCCCCTCTCTCATCTCCCTCTCTCCCCCTCTCTCTCCCTCTCTCCCTCCCACCCGCCCTCCCTCCCTCCCTCCCTCCCTCTTTTTCCCTTCCCCCTCTCTCCCCCCCTCTCTCCCCCTCTCTCTCCCTCTCTCCCTCACTCCCTCCCTCCCTCCCTCTCTCCCTCCCTCTATTTCCCTTCCCCCTCTCTCCCCCCCCCCTCTCTCTCTTCCCTCTCTCTCCCTCTCTCCCCCTCTCTGAACTTTCCCCTCTCCAGGTTCGCTGCCCACCGTCTCATCCTCGCGAAGAGCAGTGACGTCTTCGATCGAATGATGAGTGAGCGATGGAATGGAACCGAGAAGAAGGTGGGTTTATATTTTATTTCATTGAGTTTAGTTTTAAATATAATGAGATTTGCATGGGTGAAAAGTGTTTTTTTTTGTGTTTTTGTTCCTGGAAGGAGAAAGTAATTGTTTATAACTTCGATGATGATTGATATTAGTTAGATGAAACGTAATCACAAAAATATGCACGTATGATATGCGTATGATATGCGTTATATATAGTGCGATTATTTGTAGTTTCATAACAGGTACGTCATTCCTCATCTATAATGTATCCGATTGCTTTATTTATTCTAGGAAACGTTGTCATGGTAAAAACGTATCAGAAATGTTTGCTTCACGTGCTGGACATTGTTATCTTATAGACCCCGTAGTGTGTTATAGTTGTTTAAAACCGCTCAGATGAGCGGGGCGCAGGCCAACCAAAAGTCGTCCGCGGTCCTCAAGCCTAGGCTTCTTCCCGCTCGCGCCCCGCTCCTTTCCCGTTCATCGCGGTTGGAGAGTCTCCAATTTCAAGGGGATGGCGAAATACATACTACAGAAATGATCCTGTGAAGTATGATCTCGATGAAACAAACCCAGCCAAAACCTTTTTGGGGGCGCAGAGTGCAACTCGCGCCGGGTTTACACATTTAGCGCGCGCGGGCTGTGGGGTTCAGTCAATCAAAAGAAAACGAATGAAACTGCAAACATGGTTACACAACAAAAGTAAACAATCAAAAAACGTAAACAAACGTACCATTACAGGAGCTGACTCTGATGGAGGAGCCGGCGTGTTCTCGAGTGTTCTCGCACTTTCTTCGCTTTCTCTACTGCAACCACGTGAGCCTTCATGGAGAGAACTGCCTGCCACTGCTGGTACTCGCAGATAAGTACAACGTCGTCAGCCTCAAGAAGGTCAGCTCTCTCTCCCTCTTCCCCCTCCCTCCCTCTCTCCCTCTCTCTCTCTCCTCCATACTGCTTGTTCTTGGCAGTTTCCGGAGTACGTTTCATAGTGCTAACAGTACGACCGCAACTTTGTGGAAAGTAATGTTGTGCATGGATCAGCTTGTACTCCCAAAAACAACAACAACAACAACAACAACAACAACAACAACAACAACAACAACAACAACAACAACAACAACAACAACAACAACAACAACAACAACAACAACAACAACAACAACAACAACAACAACAACAACAACAACAACAACAACAACAACAACAACAACAACAACAACAACAACAACAACAACAACAACAACAACAACAACAACAACAACAACAACAACAACAACAACAACAACAACAACAACAACAACAACAACAACAACAACAACAACAACAACAACAACAACAACAACAACAACAACAACAACAACAACAACAACAACAACAACAACAACAACAACAACAACAACAACAACAACAACAACAACAACAACAACAACAAACATACTAACTCGAACTCGCCTAGGTGTGCATCGACTTCGCGGTTTCTCAAATGCTGCCCGGTCTTCCGCTGAAGGAAGTGTTCGGCGTATGGTTCAGCTACTCCACCAAGGCATACCACGAGGTGGGCGGAGCTAGAGAGGGCGGGGCTAAAAGGGGTGGGGCTAAAAGGGGTGGGGCTAGAGGGGACGGGGCTAGAGGGGACGATGCTAAGTAGAGTGGACGGGGCTAGTGGGGGCGGGGATAGTGAAGGGCGGATTTTAGAGGAGGCGAGGCAAGAGGGGGCGGGTTTTAGAGGAGGCGAGGCAAGAGGGGCGGGGCTAGAGGGGCGGGGCTAAGGGGGGCAGAGCTTCAACAATCCATTGCAGATCCTCACCCGCGCGTGCATCGCGCGTCTGTCCGGCGAATTCTCCCAGCTGATCAGTGAGGAGTGGAAGGAGCAGTGGGAGAACATGGATCGGTAAGCCACGCCTCCTTGACCACGCCCCTTCTGATCCCGCCCCTTTGCAGGGATCAGCTCGTGCAGCTGTTGAGGAGCAGCGAGCTGGAGGTCGAGAGTGAGTTGTTTTCCCTGAAAATGAAAAAGTACGTTTTATTATTCCTTTAGAATACATCTTACAATTGTCTATGTATCTACAAAAAAGGATATAAAACGTTTCACAGTATATTCGAAAGAGTAGAAAGGGGTTATCGATCTAATATCGACTTTCGACCTTCGACCCTACCATCCCCGTTGCTAAACTGTGTGTTTCTCCCAGCGCTTAGCCCTTGCGGTGTACCGTATGCACTTCTTGTATAGAGTATAGTCAGGATATAGCGATTCCTGGATAAATGATGAAGTGACACAAGTGACTTGGTTGTGTGTCGCAGACGAGTTCACGATTCAATTAGTTGGTTTTGACGGTTTTTGAACGGAGACAAACGCCGAATTAATTTTAAAAAGAACTGAAAACCAAATTCTCACGAGTTGACGTGACGAGACAACACAAACGATTCGTGTCGCAGATAGGTGTGCATCGACTGTCTCCGAACCTCCGAAATGCCCGGCCTTTCCGCTAAAAGCAGGGTTCGGCTTGCGGTTCCTTTACTACAATAGGAGCCGCAATAGATCGTTCACCATTACATTTTTATCACATTTTTCACTTTTTTATAGTGTTTTTTTCAGACGAGTTCACGGTGTGGGAGTCGGTGCAGCGCTGGCTGTCGGCCGGCAGCCACCCCGAGAGAAAGACCGCCACCGCCGCGCCCCTCCTCGCACAGATTGTACCTCTCATCAGGTGAGCGGACTCCCCTCCCTCCCCCCCCTTCTCTCTCTCTACCTATCTATCTCCCTACCTTCCATTCCAGATTCCCCCACATGACGGCGGACGAGCTGTCCCAGGTGGAGCACTCTCCCCTGGCCGACGCCCACCCGAAGATGTTCCACCCCCATCTCCTAGCCGCCTACAAGTACCTCGCCCTACCGCTCGCCAGCCGCGCCGGAAACAAGTCGGTTACTGTAGTGTACTGTATCACAAACCATAGTATTGTTAGAGTGGGGGGCAGGTATGTAGACAGAGACAGCACTGTACCAAAGTCTATGGTGTGGGCGTGGCTGGAGTGGGCGTGGCTTGTAGGGATCTTCTCGGTCAGCAGTTCCTGCTTCGTCGGTACAGCGACACTCGCTGGGACAAGCGGATCACGATCAGCAACGAGCGACTGTACGAGCGAGGAGTCGACCATGCGTTCAAGGTGGGCGGGGCGAGGGTGGGCGGGGCGAGAGTGGGAGAGGCGATGGTGAGCGTATTGTGGGCGGGGAGAAAAGGTACTAGATGGTATTCTTTAAACATAAATGAAAGAAGCCGACGTGATGAATTTTGAAGGAAAACGATCAATAATCTTTTTTTTATTCGATCTGCATATACATTGATGAAATTGTTTGTTTTTGTTTTGACGTATTGTATTATGAAATTGAAACGTATTTGCGGATATAGCAAAAGAAACTGATTCCTGCTACTGCTGTATGCCACTGTTCTCCAATAAAGCAATGATTGTATCAGTGGGCGTGGCCAATATAGGCGTGGTTATCTTTACAGCTGGTGACTCGCTCGTGCGCCTGGCCGAGCCAGCAGTGGCAGTGGTCACTCAAACTATCCGGCGCCCCACATTCTCCACATGACAGGTGAGAGAGGGGGCGGGGCTAGAGGGGCGGAGCTAGAGGAGCGGGACATATACAGAATAGCCCATTATGTAGCCCATTATGCCCATGATGTAGTTTCTAGTACTGATCTTGTGATCTTCTTGTCAGTGTTGGTTTCAATGTGAAATACAGTTTCGATATGTTTCAATGGTGTCGTTAAGACATCATTGAAACATATCACCAATCCTATAGGAAAGTACCTTCACATTAAAACGTTATTGTAAATTCAGAGAGCACGTTCTGAAGGCGCACCTCATCAGTGAGGACATCGACACGCCCAGGTAGGCCACGCGCACTTTAGTCACGACACCAATCTAGCCCCACCCTCCCTGACCACGCCCCCTTTTCAGGTCGATCGAGTACCTCCTCTGTATCGTTGACGAGAAGAAGGTGCTGAGGAGTGTGTGCGGAAAGACGCACTTCACAAAGACGAGGTGAGGAGAGAGAGAGAGAGAGAGAGAGAGAGAGAGAGAGAGAGAGAAAGAGAGGAGGGGAGTGAGAGAGGAGGAGAGAGAGGGAGAGAGAGGGGAGGGAGAGAGAGGGGGGAGAGAGAGAAAGAGAGAGAGACAGGGAGAGAGAGGGGGGAGAGATGGAGAGAAAGAGAGAAAGAGAGAGAAAGAGAGAGAGGGAGAGAGGGGGGAAGGGGGGAGAGAGAGAACGAGAGATCCCCTGTAGGTACTCGCAAGAGCTGGAAACGGACAAGAAGCTCGATGTGACGGAGCTTCTGACGGAGGAGTCGCCATATCTCGTCAACGGAGCCCTCCACATGCAAATCACCCTCCGCCCCATCGATTGATTATCGATTGATTCATTGAAATTGAAAACTCTGCCCATTGCTCCGCTTGTTTCCCCGGGAAAACTCTACTTTGTTGGAAGATGAATTCTAACCCGGCCCTCTCACATTTTTGCTTGTACATATGCAATGTATCCCTGCCCCTTTGTACCTTTGTTCCACTCACTTTAGTCACTGTCTCTGTACCCGCGCAATGTTAGATCTCATGTAACCCGAGAGATGTGTACATAAATACAAGTTCATTCGAGTGTTTTCATTTGTTCAGTTATGGTTATGAAAGTGATAGTCAGATTTGATTCTCAATATTCAAGCTAAGCTGCTTCTTCTGCTTTGTTAAAAGTTACCATCGACAACTGACAAGTTTGTATCTGTTATCTGGCAATTGAAGTGACAAGTGAAGTGAAGGGGTGTGTAAAAATGTTAAGGATTAATTAAACTTCGTCTGCTACACTGATGGCATTGTTTGTTCATCATTTATACGCAATGTGTTATGAAATTGAAACGTACGCGCGGGTATAGCAAGAGGAATTGATTCCCGCTACTGTGTAATATACCACTATTCTCCAATATGCCAAGGAATATCTCAGTGGGCGTGACCAATATAGGCGTGGTCATCCTTTCAGCTGGTAGCTCGTTCGTGCGCCTGGCCGAGCCAGCCGTGGCAGTGGTCACTCAAACTATCCGGCGCCCCGCACTCGCCACATGAGAGGGGGCGGGGCTAGAGGGGGCAGAGCTAGTCTGATCCAGTATTTTCTACGTTGTTGCGATGTGAAGACTAACTTGATGATACGAATTTTATGATTAGCCAATTATCCGTGTAACTTCATATTTAAAAGAGCATGTCCTGAAGGCGCCCAGGCCACGTCCATTCTAGATGATCTCACTCCCGCCCCTTCTGACCCCGCTCTTTTTGCAGAGCGATCGACTAAGCGTATGCGAGAAGACGAAGTAAAGAGAGAGAGAAAGAGAGAGAGAAAAAGAGAGAGAGAGAGAGAGAGAGAGAGAGAGAAAGGGGAGAGAGATAGAGAAAGAGTAGGAGTCAGAGCAGGAGTCCATTCCCATGTGATCATTCGTCGCGCGCGGCTGTGTGGCCGCTGGAATCCGGTCCTCAGAACCGCGGCAAGGAGAGGACCGTCATGCCGAACCGTGAGCGTGATTTATCGATATCAAACACCATATCTTTTGTCAACTTCAATGCTAATTCACTCCGGAACGATCTAAGAAAAAGAACATTAGAAGCCGCATTAGCCTCTATCACATATGATGTCCTCTGTATTACGGAGACTTGGATGGATGGAGCGACCCAATCCGCATTCCACAACATTGGTCACCTATTAATATCATCTGGGGCTGTTAATACCCGAAGGCAAGGTGTCGCATTTCTGGTTCTGGTTCGCGAGGAGCTTATACCTTACATCACCTACTCCCGCTGTTATTCGGAAAGACTCGCTGTCATCGAACTTTGCAAGGGTGGGAACGTGCTACGCATCATTCTCACTTACATGCCTACTGATCAAATGCCCGACTATGACTACCACAAAGTACTCGACAAAGTGCGAGCAATCTCTTCTCGCACTAGCGAGACACGACGACTGCAGCCGCATAAAAAGAACATGAAAACATGTACTTTTTGGACAGGAGATTTTAATGCTCAGCTTGGAAGAAGACAAACCTCTAACGATTACGTCCTTGGGAACTTCGGATACGGAACTATGAACCCACGTGGACAACTTCTGTATGACTATTGCAACATGAATGGCTGGAAGCTCGCTAACAGCCACTTCAAACACAGAAAGGGAAGAAAATGGACGTGGAGGTGTCCTTCGGGCGGATTCTTCGAATACGATCTCTTTCTAACACGCTCTATCCGCTACATCCAGAACGTTTGTGTTATTAACAACTTTGCTGCCACCTCTGATTATCGAGCAATACGAATGACTATCCGGCTGAACATATTTCGCAACACTAACAGAAAAACGAAACTGAACAAAAAAACTGACTGGGCTCTATACAGAGCAGGAGTAGAATCGACGCTGGATGCACGTGTGACAGGCAGTACACAAGATCAATACGCCAATCTGCAGAACACGCTGGAAGCAGCTTACAAGGCTGCAACTAGTCTTATACCCAAGGATGATTGGCGCTCAACAAGGACGACAGAACTGTTCAATGAACGGAGAACGTTACTTTCCCGCGTTGATGCCTCCTCCCGAATTGCCTTATGTATCATCAACAAGGCTCTGCGGATATCTTTGCAATCAGATGTAGAGAAAAAGCAATTCCTCTTATACAAAAGAACATTGTCATCTAAGCAAATCTTCGAACCAACAACGACACCGATAATGTGGAAAATCAAAAAGAACGATGGGAACCTTACTCGATCTCAGAAAGAACTGGAGGAGAGAATAGCAGAATACTACAATACTCTGTACACGTGTCCGGCGGTGGTCGCCCTCCACTCGAGACCACCACCCGAACCGCCCCCAACCATTCTACGCTCGGAAGTCGAACACCATTTGAAGAGAATGCGAAGAAGAACCGCACCGGGCATCGATCGAATATCGACTTTTATGTTACAAACAGCCAGCGACGTACTCATCGACCCAATAGTGCGGCTGTTCAACAACATAATGAACGATGGATGTCCGCCCCCTCTCTTTGCAGATTCTATAACTACACTGATCCCGGCGGAGATCTTACTGACCTCGGCAATTTCCGACCCATTGCCGTACTACCGACACTTTACAAGTTGCTGACACGAATACTATTGGGAAGAATGGAGCCCCTATTAGACGATGAACAGGCAAAAGAACAAGCTGGCTTCAGAAAGAACTTCTCGACAACAGAACATGTTCACACAATCAAAGAACTGATCTGGAAAAGCTACACCTACAAATGCAACCTAGTCCTTGTCTTCCTCGACTACGAAAAAGCCTATGATAGTGTTATATGGAACGGTCTCTGGAATACCATATATGAACAAGGAGTGCCTGGCTACATAATATCAATGCTGGAGAAGGTTTATTCGAATGCTGAGAATGAGATCAAAGTGAATAAGGAGCAAACCAAGGTGAATGTTCAACGAGGAGTGAGGCAAGGATGCGTCCTCAGCCCTGTCCTTTTCAATGCCGTGTTGGAGCAAATACTGAGAAAAATGAGTTGGATGGAGAAAGGAGTGAAAATTGATGGAGAATATTTGAGTCACCTACGATACGCCGATGATGTTGTTTTATGTGCAAGAAGCAAAGAGACCGCTCAGAAAATGCTAGACGAACTGAGTGTGGAAAGCGAAAAGTATGGATTGCGAATAAGTCAAAAGAAGACGAAGATTCTCACTATTGGACCAAAGCAGAACTTGACTCTACGTGGTGCACCCCTCGAGACAGTGCGAAGTTTCAAATATTTGGGAGTCACAATATTGAAGGACAAAGACACGATTGAACTAGAAAGACGAATGGGAAGTGCGTGGGGAGCGTTCAATAGACATCGACGCTTTCTCACAAGCAGGACTGTGCTCATGAAGAGGAAGCGAGCCGTGATCTGCACTTGTGTATTACCGGGAGCCCTCTACTGTTGCGAAACCTGGGCAATTGCGGAAGAACAAAAGGAGAAACTAAGGAGAATGCAACGTCGAATGGAAAGATCGATGGTTAATGTCACCCTACGAGATAGAATGAGAAATGAACGATTGCGAGAGCTGACAGGACTACGCGATATTATGGATAATGCATGGAAAAGAAAAACTAATTGGGCAAAGAAGGTAGCGACATTCAAAAACCAATGGTCGAGACGAGTAACAGAATGGAGACCGTACGATAAGACGAGGAGAATAGGAGCACCGTATGTGAAATGGAGCGACGATCTGAAGGAGATGATGGAACGGAACGGACGATGTGGCGAGAACTGGGCGACATTAGCGAGGAGTGACAACGACGGTGAATGGAAATCGATAATGCTCACGGGACCAGCTCCATAGCGAGACAATTATGTTTTGTGTATTGAGATTCTGGATAAAGTTTTTGATTTTGATTTTGATTTTGATTTGATAGAGAAAGGGGAGAGAGATGGAGAGGGGAGAGAGAGAGAGAGATTTCCCCTGTGTAGGTACTCGCAAGAGCCCGCAAGGCGAGGGAGAAGAAAGAAAAACAATATTTCCATCTACCGTATACTAAGATATGTAAGAACACCGTAATTGAGTATGGTTCGACGTTCGAGTAGTGACAATGCATACGGTTGTGTTATCGGAAACGTGAAACGTAGATATTCACGAAATCACCGACAATCGGAATGATGAGTGATACCAGCACGCATAAAAAGACTTGCTAACGATAAGAAGTCTTAGCTATAATAATAATAATAGTTTATCCATATGGTAACAATCATCAAACAGCACAAACATCCTAGTACCGGTTAAGAACAAAGGGTGGTTTGGCAGAGTGATGACTGCGACAGAACCTTTTGACACCCAAAACGTGTATAGAAAAGGTCTGTCAATCTTAGAAACGAATGCAAGAACTTCTGAAGTTAGTAGAGAGAAAAAGCCAACTACGTCAGGACACTTCGTCGCCAGAGAGCAATAGAATTACATACGAGTGGGGTCATCTACAGTGAAACGTGAGCGGTTGTGTGTGAAAAATGACATAAGTTTGTTTCTGAAGTCAATTTTTTTGAATTGGCATACTGTGGAAGAATCAAGGTTGTTCCAGTATTTTGTAACTCGATATGTAATGAAACAAATGAAACTCTGACCAAGGGTGGTTCGCGACGCACATGTGATTTTTAAACCATTTGAACGCAGCGAAGCAGATCTAGCATTCGGCAAAACCAGAAGAAATGGATTTTCTGCTTTTATATGACCATAAATAAAGCTGTGGACAATTCTCAAATCTGACAACACTCTACGAGTCCACAGTGTCTCAAGGGAAAACTTATGTAGCCGTTCCGCATATGATAGTTTAGGAGCAAGTAGTTTCGTGAACGATCTTTGCACCGCTTCAAGTTTATTACTCTGGGTAACATTGAGGGCTAAGAGAACCTCACTACCGTATTCGAGAACAGGACGAACCTTATACTTGTAAAAATTCATAAACAGAGACTCGTTGTGGTGGAAAGCCATTCTTAAAACACCAATTCTAGACGATGCTTTCTGTATTGTTCGTTTTATATGCTCGCCAGGATTAAGGTCTTGTGTGAGTGTAATACCAAGATCCTTAATCGATTCGACACAAAGTATAGTATGACCATCGCATTTATAGATAGATTTTATTGCACCTTTGCCAAAGTGTATCACATTGCACTTAGCAGTCGACAATGACAGTTGCCGCTCGTCAAGCCATTGGAATACACTATGCAAATCAGATTCAAGTAGATCGTGGAAGTTTATTATGTTTTGAGGAATAGACAACTTCATGTCATCTGCATAGAGATAGTACGAGCAGTGCTTTATAACAGAGCCGATTTCATTAATGTAAATCATGAAAAGTAATGGTCCTACAACACTTCCTTGGGGAACACCACTCAATACGGGAATCCAGTCAGATAAGCATGTACCCACTCTAACCGACTGAGTTCTTCCCGAGAGAAATAGTTGCAACCAGTATAGTGTTTTGCCATCTATCTTATAAGATCTACAAACTTCCATTAAACGCCTATGTACTACTGAATCAAAAGCTTTCTTGATATCGAGATAGATCGAATCAACTGCTACTTTTTTTGACAGATGAGAAACTAAATATCCAACATAATCAACCATTTGACTAGTCGTACCTCTTCCGTCAAGAAACCCATGTTGTTGTTTATTGACTATCCCATATTTCCAGAGATGTGCACGTATGTTATAGCAAAGCATTCTTTCGAACACTCTACTAACACAACATGTAAGAGTTATAGGCCTATAGTTGGTACATTTGCTTTTATCACCACTTTTAAATACCGGTACCACGATTCCCTTTCTCCATATTTCAGGTATAACACCATCATGAAAACAATCCGAAAAAATCAAAGAGAGAGGGTGTGCAATAACAGTTGCCAACGATTGCAGTACTATTGATGGAATTTCGTCCGGGCCTTGTGATATTTTTCGTTTAGTCCTTTTCAAATACTCATACACACAATGTGGGCTGAAGTCAACCTCAGAGATAGACCGGGCTCCAGGATAGTCAGGTAGATGGAATGGTTTGTTATTATCACGCGAAAATACAGATGAGAAGAACTCATTGAATAGAGTTGCTCTCTCTGAATCTCCCGATACTACACTGCCCGTACTATCTGTTAGATCTGGTATGGGGTCTACCGGTGTTAATTTAGATTTGATATATTGCCAGTATCTCGCAGGAGAGGAACTCTTGAGAATAAACTCTTCTCTCTCACGTACGCATTCTTTCACAGCTATGCGATACTCTTTGAGGAGACGTTTATAGTTCTCTATATCCTGCGTGGTACCGGAAGATTTCTGCTGCGCATGTAACCTTCTCACTCTATTTTTCAGCTTTGACAGCCATTTTGGAAACTGTGGAGAGTGATCTTGGAGCACTGTAACTGTAGGAATACGGTATCGCATTGCATCTTTTATGATATCACAGAAGCGTTGATATTTGTCATTTATGTTCGTCAAAATGGAGAATTCGGCAGACCAATCAACTAGGGCTAAATCTTGATTCATGGCACCGTAATCTCCTGTTCGAAAATCGAATACCGTCTTCTTGAACGTTCGCAGCGGATCGCAGCGCGTGTTAAATTCTGCCTCGACCGAACAATGGTCAGAATTTGCTATCCCCAAGCGAACATTTTTCAAAAGAGTTCGGTCCGAGGTGAGAATTATATCTAAAACGTTATTTCCGCGCGTCGGTTCTAGAACTAACTGATATAAACCCGAGGAATTGCAATAGTCTAGAAAACTCTGTGACAGAGAAGAGTCTGATGCCTGCGATTCCCACCGTATTCCAGGGAAGTTTAGATCACCAGCCATGAGAAGAGTGCCTTTAGGTTTTAAATCATCCATGAACTTAGAAAACATAGGAACAAAGGTGCGATCGTCTCCAGGTGGTCTATACACACCGACTATAACACACTCGCGCTTGTCTATCAAAACACGAACGGCTACTGCATCGAATGAGGGACACGTGTGGGCCGCGAGTAGTTTATGCGTTATGCGCGCGGGTATGCAAATGAGTGCGCCGCCACCACCCTTGTGAGAGCGAGAGACTGAGTGACATGTGTGATTGGGAAAAGATGGGACTGAGTCAGATCGACTCAGCCAAGTTTCACACACAACCAGTATTGAAAGGGGATTAAGGGACAAGTAATGCGAAAGTAAATGTAACTTATTACGAATGGAACGAATATTGCACGAAAGAAGGCTCACTATATTGCTCTCTGTACATCTAGACATTTGAAGTGCTACCGTCCGCGGTCAACCCTCCCTCCCCACCTCCTCCTTCAGCTCCGGCAACCGAGTCCGCGACCGCCGATCCACTTGCCGCACCGCCCGATGCACTCTTCCAGTAGTATAGATGCTCAATCGTCAGATCACGGACACAATACCTAGGCGCACAAATATCATCATTAACCCCCGTTCCTTTCATCTCGCGTGCGGTTGCATCGGCACAATGCATGACCCCGACGATTACAAGACGGCCTACTATCAGACGGTGGCTGAACTGACGAAGGTGAAGAAACTGGTGGCCGAGCAGATGGACACTATCAAGATGCAGTCCGAGACGCTCAAGTCGCAGTCGGCAACCATCGAGAATCAATCAAGAATCATCGCCCTGCATTTGGAATTTACTAGTTGTTTACTATACTAGTAAACAACTAGTAAATTGACAAAACACCAAGGGGACGAATGAGTTTATGTTTGAATAGAGAACAAAGGTGCAGTGTTACAGTGTGCTTATTGTGCGATGTCGATGTCTTGCTTTCATCTCAGGTGTTCCAAGAAGCGGTCACCCCGCAGATGACAAAAAAAGATTAAAGGAGAAAAGAGAGAAGAAAGACAGAACAAGATATGCAAAGACCTGAAAGACTTGAGGGCGCTTCTGTGAGAGTGGAATTGAGACCGGAGCTGCAGCGATGGACAAAGTTAGTGATACTGTAGTTACAGTACTGTACCGTGACCACCGTACCTGTTCATGCGAGACGTGCGCGCGCGTTTTATGGAGCGGGCGTGCCGAGCAGATCGAGGCTGTCTAAAACAATCGAATCATCGAGTGAACCGACAACTATTCGATACTGGATCGATAATTAGGCACGCTTTCCGCCTCACTTCTAGCCTTCTAGACTACTGTATTCTACCGTACCTAGGTTGCGGAGGAGAGTCGATTGTTTGACGTGGTGCGCGAAGATATAAGAAACATCAGTAGTCGAGCATGCATCTGCAAGGATGGACGAACTCAAATGAGAGCGAGAGAGAGACAGAGAGAGAGACAGAGAGAGAGAGAGAGAGAGAGAGAGAGAGAGAGAGAGAGAGCAGAGACGGTACTATTAGAAGCATATAGAACTGCTGCGACGGTCAGGGAGAGCGGTAGAGCAGACAGTGACAACAAACATGAGAGGGTGACCCTGGACGGAGAAAGGAGTTGAGAGGAATACCTGACTAAGCAGCCGTCCGTCGCAACCGCTACCGCATCGACTGACCCCCGTTGCCGTCATTTGCCCACGCTTGGCCACGCCCACTTGCTCTGATTGGACGCAAACGAGGCCGCAAACGCGCGCACTCCTGCCTAAAATTAGATCTGCCGTATACCTAAATAATGTGTACCCGGAGGGAAAGAGAGAGAAGGAAAGTAAGTGAAAGAAAAGAGAGTGCCTTGTCAGATCTTGCCAAGCTCGACTCATGATCCTTTGCCTGAGCAGGCACTACCAGCTGGTAAACGGTAGTTACTAGGGTTACGGTAACTATCGTAAACCTGCATCGTTACTTGTTGATCAACTCTTTGCATCCTTCTATTCAATGCATCGACAATGTCCACTGAAGCTACATAAGAAGAAAGAAATAAGAAAGTCGATAACGATAAGTTATCGACTATCCCTGCTTGATGTTTCGATCTCAACAAAACTAAAACACATTTTATACAAACATATTTATTCGGTTAATCAACACAAACACATTTTAAAAATCTAAGTGGTAAGCGGTGGGTTGAGGTTTTTAGGTCCTTTTCGGGGGCCAGAGACGTCCACTCTTATCTGGGCGATATCCCTGCTTGATGTAGAAGTGCGGCACGCCGTCGATCTCCAGCAGTCCAACTGCTTTGCTCTGCTCGGCCCTCGCAATCGCGTCATCGGCACTAAAAACCGAACCGTCAATACTACTCAGTATAAGAGCAGTACCATTCTTCAGTTCCCTCGATGGTTGCGAATGTCGCCTTGAAGTGGTTCACGGAGATCCTTCCCTCGCTAGTCTGAGCACACAGTTTGAAGATGAGATAGGGGACTAGGAGCCAGTCCTCCCAGTCCCCATCTGCAGATCCTTCGGCCGATCCCTCCACGTACTGCATCGCGCTGGTCTTGGTACCGCGCTGATTGTCTATCTGCGCCAGCGCACGGTCAATGCGCTCCACGATGACGTTGACCGCGCATTGACCGACATTGACCGCCTTCTCAACCAGCTGCTTCTTCATGCTCTCGTTGTCCTTCTCCAGGGCGAATACGATGGCGTTGAGGGTGTCGATGTCGTCACAGTACTGGGGAATCTGAAGTGAGAGTTGAGGGAAGGTCGACAGAGGAAGGACGAAGGAGGGAAAGAAGGAGATAGATACGTACCTTCTTGATGCTGCACTCGGCGTCTGTGTGGCGGAAGAGACAGTCATTGCCTCCGCACACCACTGCTCCACACGCACAGTAGAAGTTCGCGACAATCGGCTCGTCGGGCTGTGTCGGCTGGCATCGTCCGCGGCAGGTGACGCGCGTTCCGAACTTGTCCAGCCAGTCCACCCCGTAGATGCTCTTGTGGTCCTTGCTCTTGGACATGGTGTGGAGGATAGAGTGATGGCAGCACAGCCCTTCCCCGCACTCCAAACACACGTACAGCTCGCCGCCGTGGACGTAGTGTCCGAGCTTGTGTCCGCCGAACCTGCAGGCGGAAGATGGGATGGTGGCGGTGCTGCCATCGGTAGTGCCGCGCCAATGGAACAGATGCCAGCCGTCCGCCGCCCCGCCCCTTTTATTCCCCTCCCCGTCTGTAGGCTAAGTGTGTTCGGAAATTCGTAGCACGCAAATCACCTATTAGCGCGATGTGGCGATGCGCTAACGAATTCAAATGTTCAGTTCTAGCGGCGACTGACCGTCGCAGTAGTTCTATATGCTTCTACTGGTACCGTCTCTGCTCTCTCCTCCCCTCCTCCCTCTCCCCTCCCCTTCTCTCTCTCCCCTCTCTCTCTCTCTCTCTCTCTCTCTCTCTCTCTCTCTTTCTCTCTCTCTCCCTAACCCTCTCTCTCCCTCTCTCTCCCTTTCTCTCTCTCCCCCCCTCTCTCTCTCTCTCTCTCTTTCTCTTTCTCTCCCTCTTTCTCTCCCTCTCTCCCCCTCTCTCTTCCTATCTCTCTCTCTCTCTCTCTCTCTCTCTCTCTCTCTCTCTCTCTCTCTCTTTCTCTCTCTCCCTCCATGTATCCAGAGACCAGAGAGCCTGACGCTTATAATTCATGTCCACGTAGTCTTGGGTTTGGAGTATATTGTGATATTAAATATGTGTCATATGATATGAAGTGGATTAACAAAGTATAGATATTTGCTATAGATATTTTTTGTAAAAAGTGATGTTTTCTTGCGTGTGTTTTTTTATCGATAAAAGCCTTCCCACATTCGAGAACAACACAAAGCGCAAAGACCCTTGGCACTAAGAAACACTATGAGATCACTTTTCAAAGACAACCGCGATTTACTGTCACAAACACAAAAGATAACACATAGAGTTAGTTACAGAGTGGATATCGACCGGTGTTGTATAAGAAAAATAAAAAAAATAAGCGATTCTGGATAAACATTCGATTTTTAAAAAATCGCCCATGTTCAGAACATAGAACATCTACGGTAGGTCAGCGAGTGTTGTTACAGAAACAAAAAAAAACAACAACCATGAACATGGGATGTAAGAAGAAGGATTGGAGAAGAAGGACTAGACGATCGACCGCGTCTTCGACTCGGATTAGAGGAAGTACAAGAACTTTTATCCAAGTCGAATCCAAGTTAATCAATAATCCAAGTTCCAGATAACCCATCATGCTGTCATTGTATGTACATGTCGGAATCAGGCTGATACAAACAAGAGTGTGTATGTGTGGACGACACTACATCCACTATCGATCAATGAACCTGAGTCGAATATCCGAAGGAACTACTACGTTCTCTGCTAGATCTGTGTGATTTTTATGATATAAACGACTTTTCGTGAAATTATCTCTGTATGAAATTAAAAATACACTTTATTGATCCAGTACATGTTATTTAATCTTATTTTATTAAAACTCAGGACATGAACTCTAAACTGCACTCAATGTGTCAGGCTGTCTGGTCGCATGATTGAATCACATCTTCTTTCTTTTGAACTGGTTCATTTCGGGGTAGCGAGTGTCCTCCTGGCACATGAACGGCTCCACCGAGCGCGCAGCCTCGTCCGAGTTCAGAGTCGAGTCCGTGCCCTTTCTCTGAAACGAGAGCAAATATTTACCTGTCTTCCAAGAAAATCAAAAGAAGTTCTATTTCAAAAAAATGATGGCGCACATCCGGTTTCGGTCCCCTCGTATGTGGTGTTATGTGTTATGCGGTATTACAGTATCTACGGACACAACATCGTGTTATCCAGTTATAAACCGCAGTCATTTTCGAACTAGTTCGAGCAGACAAAAAGTACGAAGAAAAAAACACAAGTCTGTTTTTTTTCTCACTATCGCTCGAACACTCTTCTTTTTTTTCTCTACTCGTTTTGATACCGAAGATGGGTATCGGAATTCCAGACTGAACTGTAACGGCGAAACTTGGCCACTGTCATTCTACGGGCTACGGCCGGAAATGCGGGTTTGAAATGTGATTCCTGTGTCACCCACCGGATAGTGCAGCTTCTTGTCGAAGCTGAACGGATCGAACGAGGTGGCCGTTTGCCTGAAACCCCGAATGGTCAGTAGCATCGCCCGATGTCACACTCACAGGTAAAGGTAAAAGTAGACTAGCATCTTAGGCACTACTGTGTATTTCCTATAAGTTGCGCGCGATGGGGTAGATCAGAGGAAAACGGAGAGTCAGCTCTCGGCAATAGCGCGCAAAACAAGAGAGACAGACGGTTATGGCACCGTGTTTCGAACTGCAAGCGAGGTAGATCGAAAACTATCGCTCTAGCGGCTAGCGCAGACTATAGCCCAGTGCGATAGATTTCGATCTACCTCGCTTGCAGTTCGAAATACGGTGCAAAAACCTTCTCTCATGTTTTGCGCGCTTTTGCCGATAGCAGACTCTCCAGCTTTCTCCAGATCTACTCCGCAACTTATTGCGAGCATAGAACTCCACAATTTTCCAATTTTTCTCTTGCGGGTTGGTGTAGGTAAGCTATTATTATATTATGTAAAGTGTAAAGGCAGCCCCCTCCCTCCCCTATTCTCCTAGTCAAGACACTACTCTGCAGAGGACCAGCTCCATAGCGAGACATTTATGTTTTGTGTATTGAGATTCTTTATAGGTCGATGATGTAGTTTCTACTACTTTATAGGTCGATGATGTAGTTTCTACTACTGATCTTGTGATCTTCTTTGCTCAGTGTTGGTTGCAATGTGAGATACAGTTTCGATATGTTTCAATGGTGTCGTAAAGACATCAACATAACACCAATTCTATAGGAAAGACTACATGACACGCACATGGTGGGGTCGAAGTAGCCGAACATCCAGTCGAGCGCCGTGTTGCGGTCCGGGTCGTCATAGTGAGTCGGCGCGCTCACTCCTAGACATATTATTGTTATTATGAAAAATTATAGGTTCATTGCATGTATGTTAAAGAAACATAGTTGCGGATAGACACTGGCGAAGCTCTACTGTATGCGGCATATCATCATGATTGTCATAACGATTCCGTATAAACGATTGACACTGGTAGAAAGAATACGATTGAGTGGCAACCACCTATCAGCTTCGTTTGCGGATGATGAACGCGGATGGTGTTGATCTGCAATCAGTAGTCAGTCTCCCTTTATCTCTTTCTCTCTCTCTCTCTCTCTCTCTCTCTCTTCCTCTCTCTCTCTTTCTTTCTTTCTCTCTCTCTCTCTCTCTCTCTCTCTCTCTCTCTCTCTACCCCTTCTCCGTCAACTCACAGCATCGTTCATGTCCTTGTAGATTCTGAAGGCGTACGGATACAGTTGGACGCCTGTCAACCACTTCGCCACTTCGGGATTGTTCTCGTGGTGGGTGATGTAGAAGACAATCTGAAACATGGTTCGTTTATAAATCAAAGGTGGGCGGCGCTGTGCGCCGCCCCCAATTATAATAAACTATAACTATACATTTCACAAAACTGTCGTTACATTCGAAACATAAAACACTGGAACATTTGAAAATGAAGTGGAATATGCACACCTTTGCGTGGTTCGGATCATTGTCTTCGATAGATTTCAGGAGCTTCACAGCTTGCTGCAACAACAAATCGGTTAGTAACGACGAATTGAATGGATTCAGTTAGAGAGAGGGAGGGAGAGAGAGAAAAAAAGAGAGAGAGAGAGAGAGAGAGAGAGAGTACCTTCCACCCAGAGCTGGGTATGTGCGCATGGGCAAAGAGTGCCTGACCTCCCGCGCCTTCGGTATATCTCATAGCTGAAACAAAGTGTTCAAGTTGGCTTCTTCAGCTTCAAGCTTCTTCAAGCTTCTTCCAGCTTCTTTAAGCTTCTTCAAGCTTCTTCAAAGCTTACCTCCTTCATGGTTGACCACGTTTTTCCAAAACGACTCGCGCTTGTAATTGAGGGCTTTATTGAAAGCGTTTTCATCGTTCGACTGGGAAAAATCGAGAATCACACGAGCATTTACTGAAAGTAGAAGTAGAGATCAATCAGACCTCTCTCTCTCTCTCTCTCTCTCTCTCTCTCTCTCCCTCTCTCTCTTTCTCTCTCTCTCTCTCTCTCTCTCTCATGAAATCTCACGGTGATATAAGACGATGGCCATTTGACGAGTCGGATTATTTGCGATTTGCTGATCTTTGTAAATCTGAAAAAGACATTGTAACCAAAAGATAGACGTAAAAATGATATGAGTGACTAAACATGCTCAACTCCCCTACCCTACCTTTTTGATAGTTTCCACGATTTTCGTTTGCGGCGCGCAATACTCGTTCGGAATGAGAACGATTATGCTAGTCTTGGTACACGTGAAGCAGAGACGTCCTCGAGGAGCCTGGAGAGTTAGAGAGGGAATGGGAGAGAGGAGAGAGGATAGAGAGAGAGAAAGAGGAAAGAGAGAGAGAGAGAGATGTGGCTGACCGGATCTCCGTTGAGATATGTGAACTTTTCATGCAGGTCTTCTGTTTTTGGCGGACACACGCACTGGTTGTGCATGTCACACACAGAGTTGCCCGGACAACTGCACTTTCCTGAAATGACACCATCTCAAGTTGTGCCAAAATCCCGTCATTTTCTCTCGAGTCATAATGGGGGTCTATGGGATCAATTGTTTGGTCTCACTTACCAATACGCGTCGTCTCCGATTTGAGAGCTGAAAAGGAGTGTGTGTGTCATATACAAGCACTATGAGTGATTAGACGTACTAGCAATGCATAGGATGGGGAGTGGAGTGTGGGGACTGACATCCAGGTACTTCATCCTGCTCTGACCAGCCACTTTCATCACTCCCAGCGTATACGCACCGCCAGCGGCAGAAAGGGTCTTATCATACCCCCCATTCTTATCACATTAGAGTAGACTACATTTCTCTTATCACAGTAGTATATAGCCTTGCGTAGATGCAAGATAAATCAGTTGCGCTCATGTGTCTTTGATGTGTTGTGGGGCAACTCGCGGGTGGTTTGATGGTCAGGGGTAGTGGCTAGATCGGTTTCTCAGTAAGTATTGGCCGACCTTCCGGCGTCTCTTCATCATGTACCCACGTACACGATAGTCTGTCTGCGGGGTCCGGTCGAGAGCACCCACTCATTGAAGACAATGGTCGACTGAACCGAATAAGTCAGAGAAAGGGGGGCAGGGATGAGAGAGAGAGAGTACCATGTATCCCTTTGAACTGTACATGCTCCACACTGTGTCCTCGTGATATCGATCGATCGAGACAGGCATTCCAGCAATACGGACGGGATGGCCCTGATATTAAAGAAATGTTCGCTATTTCAGAAACATATGAAATCGGCGTGACGTTAGCCAGTTGTCATCCCAAAGCTAGTAATCGCGAAAACAGAGAGCGTTAGGCCGCGTCGCGTGCGCGCTGCGGCGGCTTGGCGCATGGCCAACTCGCAGATTCAGACAAACCTCCATGTGAATAGGCAGAACGGTCTGGAGAAACTCGGGATCTGCCGGTATGTAATCTCTGTCGGTGAACATGCGACACCTTTTGTGTAGATCTCTGTTTGCCTGAAACGTATTGAGTGTATACAGTTGCCAGAAGTCTTTCGTGTGAACCTGTTTAATGTCATTTGGCGGAGGGACGGTGTAGAGGTTGTATGTGTAGTATATGCACATGTCGTCTTTGAGCATTGCCTGTGCGAGGAAGCGGTCCGCTTGCACCTTGCACCAGTCCGCCATAGCCTTGTGAGTATACGTCACTTCCGTCCGACACACCACCGAAGTTTCACTGCAAAACAACGTTTCCAACCATTTGACCTCTAGTTCTAGTATGATGTTGTCATTTCTGGGACATTTATGAGTTAATTTGAAAGATCAGTGCGTTTCCCTTCTACGCACCTGTCCGTTTTCTTTTCAGCTTTGGACGTAGCCCTGTGACGAATCATATTTCCCAGCTCTCGCGTCACGGTGAGAATAGAAGATTGCGAGTCGCCTGAAGAGGTAAGATAGGAGAGATAGGAGTATGAGATTGAGCATACATACCTGCGATGGACGCTGTGTTCTGTCCATAACGCTGCATCCACAAGCTGGATAGAGGCTCGTAGAACTTACGTCCGTCCACTAAATAACAACAATGATACTCTCATCCTATGCCTGGGCTAAACGCTAAAGTTCCCGACATTTTTTTCAGTTTAAATTTGGCGCCATTCGCGCCATGGCTGCCTATGCACCGGTCGCGCGCAAGCAGTGCAAAAACAGATTCATGATCTGGCCATTCGACATGATACGAATTTCATTTGAAAAAAAACGAAAAAAATACGAAAAAAAACTTCATACGAAAAAAACGTGCTACAGCGTATACAACGCGCTTGTGCTCAATTTGTGCCTAATTGTTCTCCTGAAGAATGGGAGAGGACCTGTGAGGAGTGACAGCATGATGTTGGTGGCGTGGGTGGCTGGCTCAGCGCCGTGAGACTTGCAGAAACTCTCGCGTCTGTCGTACGAAACCTAGAAAACTAGTTGTCACCAATGAATTGCAAAATAAAGAACACCTTTTGAAATCGGTAGCATTGAGATTGGATCATCATGAAACCGGGAGGACAAAGGAACTTGACATCTGAAACCATAGTACTAATTGTGGTAACAAAGACGGTAAAAAAAAGAAAGTCCAACTCACCGAAACGACAGTGGAAGGAGTCGGATGCGTGCTGAAACAAGACTCGGTGAACCGAGAAATGACAGGAAGCAGAAAACAGACTCACGCTGAATACGCGTCCCGTGAACTGTCGCGATTCGCAGTAGCGTTTCGCATTCTGCCACGAATCAGAGATACGGATCTGAAAGTATGACACATGACAAGTCTATATTTCAGTAGGAACG